>JAWQFJ010033906.1:92500-120000 GCA_034096865.1 Theodoxus fluviatilis
GACGTTCCGAATGTTTCCGACTTCGACCATTTCAGCAGCGCCAATAAACGTCGTTTAGCTTAAGATTACACCCGAATCACAAGGACCGTTAAGGTGCACGGAGTACAGTACCGCCGAGCAAGACGTTTGCCACAAAACGCAGATACATTAACGCGGCCGGATCTTAGCATAACTCCCCGGGCGTGCGAAGTCAGTCAGGCGGAGTGGCAGGTGCGGTCTCGTTCTCGTTCAAATGCCGAGATTTCAAACTGAGGTACTCCGTCCAATGGGACAGAGTATCTCAGGTACAGTGTCCGGAAATGTTGGTTACAACGACCATTTCAGCGTCAATAAAAACCGCTGGCGCTGAACCTCCAGGTTTTGGCATAAAAAAAGAACGGGTTCGAACCCGCAACCTCTCGAGAAAAGAGGGGGGGAACACACACACACACACACACACACAAACACAAAAAACCAGGTCGGGTTTGAACCCACAATCTCTTGAAAAAAGAGAGAAAAAAAAGTTTCAGCGCAGAATCGAACCTGGTCACGCATGACCAAGAGTCCAACGCTCTACCAAATGTGCCATTGGAGATCTGGTATGACTGAGACAACGGCTAGCTACCACCAACCTTCCAGACAAGAACAGGTGGTCATCTTCAGGCTGCGGACAGGGCACAATAGACTCAACTACCACATGAGATTCAGACTTGTGCCATCCCCAAAGTGCTCCTGTGGAGAGGCTGACCAGACGGCTGAACACATTCTGCAGGAATGCAGGAACCACAGGCTGCTGCGAGAGGACGTTTGGCCAGAACCAGCAAGCATTCAGGAAAAGCTGTACGGCAGGGTGGAATCTCTCCAGAAGACAGCCCATTTCATCCTTGACTCTAAAATCCAAGTGTGATGGCGTTCGAGAAGAAGAAGAAGACTGAGTGTTTGTAAAGGATTTATAGCGTTCGCAGCGACAACTTACAAGTGACCGTGAAATAGGAAGGTGTACGATGAGATTTTACCCTGGGAGTAAACAAAATAAGTTTATTTCAGACCATTTACCTTTGCTGAAACTACTGTGTTCTGACAGCCATCTGGTTTGTAGCTTCGCACTTCTCGCACCCAACCACAGACGAAAGTCCTGTAAGCTCCCAAGCTTTTGTAGGCTGCAAAATTCTCGCACTTTTGCCCAGCACAAAATATTGTACAATCCTGGCGTGGTTTATGTCCGGCAACTGGTTTTTGTCGACAGACCACAAACTGTTTGGTATTTCATACGGATCTAACCCATCAACGTCAATAATCTTCTCGTATTACCGCTTTTTTGCGTCTGCTGGTAGACGTTCAACATACGAAGAAGCCATTGTTTTGTGGAAAGTAGGAAAAGATAACTCTGTTTGACTCGATCTCGATTTGGCCATTCCGTCAACTGATTTTGAGGGGGGGGGGGGGTGGTTCGAGTTTACGACCTAAATAAATCACTTTCTTTTCAAACCTCGATTCTGAAAATTTGATACATTCAATCGGACCTAACTTCCAGTAAGTGTGCAAAATGTCAAGGAAATCCGTCCAGTAGTTTTTGAGAAAATCAGCCGTTAAGTCGGGACAGAGAGACAGACATACAGATAAAATTACGTCACGTTATTGATGACGTCACACATTTTGCATTTCGCCATTCCGTCAATTGACATTTTAGGGAGGTGCTTTCGAGTTTACGACCTTAAAAAATCACTTTCTTTTCAAACCTCGATTCTGAAAATTTGATGCATTCAATCGGACCTAACTTCCAGTAAGTGTGCAAAATGTCAAGGAAATCCGTTGAGTAGTTTTTGAGATATCAGCCGTTAAGTCGGGACAGACAGACAGACACACAGACAGACAGACAGACAGGCAGATAAAGTCTGTAGGACCTCCAGTAAACCTGGAGGGATAAGTGTTTATGCTAGTTGGGGCGATGGAAATATTATGTTCTAGTGAATCAGAAACTGTATAAACATCGTAGTAATGTAAAGATCGGACGACAGAATAGACATGTGAATCAAGGAATTGCGCCTGTAGTTATGGCTACAGACTCCATTGACTTGCTTGTGAATAAGGGACTAAAAACACACACTATACAAACACACGTATACACATGCGCACACTCACATGCTCACACATACATATATACACCTACACAGACGCACACACTTACAGACACAGACGCACGCACACACACACACATACATGCACACACACATACACATACTTACACACACACTTACGCACACATACATGCACAAGCACAACACACACAAACACAGAAACACACACACACACAGACACACACAGACGCAAACAGACACATACACATACACGCACACATATACACGCATACACACAAACTTACACACACACTTACGCACTGCACAAACACCAAAACACACACATAAACACTCACAGGTACACACACACGTTTCTGTGTCTGTGGACGTAAATGCATGCATAGACATAGACTCCGTGGTCCGATTCCTGCACGCCTGGGAGCAAAGCCAAGAGACGTGACAAATGCCATCGAGCACTTGCAAATTCTCTCGAGGCGGCATCTCTCTGGATATGGCGTCCTAGGGACAGATTGTCCACCCCGGCATGAGGGGGATGATCCCACCTCTATAAGATGTCCCCGGTGGTACATTTTGCTGCTTGAGGCCGCCCGTGGTCCAGCTACTGGCGTGAGGCCCCGAAAGCTCCATGACCACGGGTTTCAGTTAATGAGGGGGACATCTACTTATCTAGCAGCATCTACCGTAAGCATTTCTCATTTAGGGTACATATACACGATGTTCTCCTTCGTCGAAAACGATTTAGATGCAAACACTACTTCAGTCTTGTTCCATTGTAAATATGCTGTGTTAGAATATCACTGACACCCCCCCCTCTCTATCTCTCTGTCTCTCTCTCTCTCTGTCTCTGTCTCTCTCTCTCTCTCTCTCTCTCTCTCTCTCTCTCTGTGTGTGTGCACGCACGCATGTGCTAACCTGTATGCGTGCATGTTTGTGTGTGTGTGTGTGTGTGTGTGTGTGTGTGTGTGTGTGTGCCTATTGTGTCACAAAATATGTTATCAAGACGTTCACGTCTATGTGAAGCGACGGTATCTTAACAGGATAGAATGTCTGCCTGTCCTGTCCTGTCCTGGTCTGTGTCTGTCTGTGTGTCTGTGTCTGTCTGTGTGTCTGTGTCTGTCTGTGTGCCTGTCTGTGTGTCTGTCTGTGTGTCTGTCTGTGTGTCTGTCTGTGTGTCTGTCTGTGTGCCTGTCTGTGTGCCCGTCTGTGTGTCTGTCTGTGTGTCTGTGTCTGTGTCTGTGTGTCTGTGTCTGTGTCTGTGTGCCTGTCTGTGTGTCTGTCTGTGTGTCTGTCTGTGTGTCTGTCTGTCTGTGTCTGTCTGTCTGCCTGTGTGTCTGTCTGTCTGTGTGTCTGTCTGTCTGTCTGTCTGTCTGTCTGTCTGTCTGTCCTGTCTGTCTGTTCTTTCTGTCTGTCCTGTCTGTCTATCCTGTCTGTCTGTCCTGTCCGTCTGTCCTGTCCGTCTGTCCTGTCCGTCTGTCCTGTCTGTCTGTCGTGTCTGTCTGTCGTGACTGTCTGACGTGTCTGTCTGTCGTGTCTGTCTGTCGTGTCTGTCTGGCTGTTTGTCTGTCCTGTCTGTCTGTCCTGTCTGTCCTGTCTGTCCTGTCTGTCTGTCTGTCTGTCTGTCTGTCTGTCTGTCTGTCTGTCTGTCCTGTCTGTCTGTCTGTCTGTCTGTCTGTCTGTCTGTCTGTCTGTCTGTCTGTCTGTCTGTATGTCTGTCTGTCTGTCTGTCTGTCTGCCTGTGTGTCTGTCTGTCTGTGTGTCTGTCTGTCTGTCTGTCTGTCTCTGTCTGTCTGTCTCTGTCTGTCTGTCTGTCTCTGTCTGTCTGTCTCTGTCTGCCTGTCACTGTCTGTCTGTCTCTGTCTGTCTGTCACTGTCTCTGTCTATCTGTCTGTCTGTCTGTCTCTGTCAGTCTGTCTGTCTGTCTGTCTGTCTGTCTGTCTGTCTGTCTGTCTGTCTGTATTTCCGTCTCTTTCCGTCTCTTTCACAAATACAAGCCCACATCACACATACCCGCATACGAACGCTATCCTCAGCCCCCTAATTCAACACGTACGCAACACGCGTTTACACACTCGTAATGGGAGTACGACAGTCTCTACAAAGATGTCAATGGCGCCTGAAGAACAGTCTGCAGCTTAGACTTCGACATGCAGAACCTGTGTGATTGAGGACAAGCTACGGCTAAGTATAAATTGATGAGCGACTCAGTGTGCCATCTTGCATATATCGTGTGGGTTTTTTTGTTAACGGAAAAGTAAGCTCTGCGAAGCGTTTGATTTTCCTCCTGACCGATGCTTTCCAGGAAGTGCAAACGTATGACAGTAATTTCCAGTCGGCAGTCTCGATGCAACATGACCATCCTCACCCATGCCTCATTCCTGGCCCCCTCTTCTCTTCCATGACACGCCCCCGGACCCTGGCACAAGCACGCTCTCCTTACCATCACCAATCCCTCTTCTCAAGTTGTCTTTACACCTGACACATCTCGCCCTCATCACTGCGTTATTTCCCGAAGGACCCGCATTTTCCTCACGTCCAATTCCCAGTACAGGCTCAGGTGTCATGGCGCCTACGGTGACTGCCTCTGCTTTGCACATGGCCATCAATCCACTCGGCATTCGGACCTGCCCTCTGTGACATTGTCTGGGTCAGGAGATACAGAGAAGGAGGAGGGGGGAAGTAGGGGGGTGAGAGAGAGTGATAGATAGACACCGAGACAGAGAGAGACATGCATGTATATAGACTGACGGACAGATAGACATCCGGAAGCAGAGAGAGAGAGAGAGAGAGAGAGACGGAGCCGGAGAGACGGAGAGTGAGAGATAGAGAGAGAGAGAGAGAGAGAGAGAGAGGGAGAGAGAGACGGAGAGAGAGAGAGAGAGACGGGGAGAGAGAGAGAGAGAGAGAGAGAGACGGGGAAAGAGAGAAAGAGAGAGACGGGGGAGAGAGAGAGAGACAGAGAGAGAGAGACGAGGAGAGAGAGAGACGGGGGAGAGAGAGAGACAGAGAGAGAGACGAGGAGAGAGAGAGAGACGGGGAGAGAGAGAGAGACGGGGAGAGAGAGAGAGAGACGGGGAGAGAGAGACGGAGAGAGAGAGACGGGAGAGAGAGAGAGCAGGAGAGAGGAGAGAGAGAGAGGAGAGAGAGAGAGAGATGGAGAGAGAGAGACGGGGAGAGAGAGACGGAGAGAGAAAGAGACGGAGAGAGAGAGGCGGAGAGAGAGAGAGAGAGAGAGAGAGAGGGAGAGACGGAGAGAGAGAGAGGGAGAGGAGAGAGAGAGAGAGAGAGAGAGGCGGGGAGACAGAGAGAGGTGGAGAGACAGAGACAGAGAGCGAGCGAGCGAGAGAGAGAGAGAGAGAGAGACAGCGCGAGAGACAGAGAGACAGAGAGCGAGAGAGAGAGAGCGAGAGAAAGAGAGAGAGCGAGAGAATGCGAGAGAAAGAGTGAGGGAGACACAGAGTGAGCGAGAGACAGCGTGAGCGAAAGACACAGAGTGAGCGAGAGACACAGAGTGAGCGAGAGACACAGAGTGAGCGAGAGAGACAGAGAGAGCGAGAGACACAGTAAACGAAAGATACACAGAGTGAGCGAAAGATACACATAGAGATAGCGAAATACACACAGCGAGAGATAGCGAGAAAGACACAGAGAGAGATATAGCAAAAAGACAGAGAGAGAGCGAAAGATAGACAGAAAGAAGCACAAAGAGACACAGATGGGAAGAGACAGAAGGACAGAGAGAGAGAGAGACAGAAGGACAGAGAGAGAGGCAGAAGGACAGAAAGAGAGGTAGAAGGACAGAGAGAAAGACAGAAAGACAGAGAGAGAGACAGAAGGACAGAGAGAGAGAGACAGAGGGACAAAGAGAGAGACAGAAGGACAAAGAGAGAGACAGAAGGTCAGAAGGACAGAGAGACAGATTACATTTCTAATCGGCGCCGTCACTCTGCAATTGTTGCGTTCGGCCTGCTACGGGCAAGAGGAGCGCTCATGTTTGTAGGAACTCCTTCCTGTGGCAAGTGGCGGTGATGGCACAGCAGTCTCTATTTCCAGACGCGGCGCACCGAATTCCGGTCTTGTTTCGTCACGTCATTTCCGTGTCCTTTGCACTTCGGGATGCCGTCGAGCGCGTGCCGCACTACGGCACATACAAAAAGACGTCTTCGAGATTATGCCAGTTTGACCTCCTGGGCCGAGTCATTCGATGCTCCAGTCCAGTTAGAGCGCTCGCCCACTCTCGCTTGCAGCTTTCAGAGCTGTTCGAAGCTTTGAACTGCATCCTCGTGAAAGATACTCAGCTCGCATTACCTCTCTCCATCCAGGAGTAAAAACCGGGTACATGTGAGGGCAGTGACAGCACGTTGAAGCGAATTTGACCCTTGTATGGGACTATGAGCCATCACTGGGTTGGAATTCTCCCGAGGAGTGGTGATGGTGCCGGTACCTGACTGTGTCCTTCTGTCTGTCTGCCGCAGTGTTTGTCGTCAGAGAGAGAGAGAGAGAGAGAGAGACGGAGCCGGAGAGACGGAGAGTGAGAGATAGAGAGAGAGAGAGAGACGGAGAGAGAGAGAGAGAGAGAGAGAGAGAGACGGGGAGAGAGAGAGAGAGAGAGAGAGACGGGGAAAGAGAGAAAGAGAGAGACGGGGGAGAGAGAGAGACAGAGAGAGAGACAAGGAGAGAGAGAGAGGCGGGGAGAGAGAGACGGGAGAGAGAGAGAGAGAGAGAGAGAGAGAGAGAGACGGGGAGAGAGAGACGGAGAGAGAGAGACGGGAGAAGAGAGAGAGACGGGGATGGGGGGGAGAGAGAGACGGGGAGAGAGAGAGAGATGGAGAGAGAGAGACGGGGAGAGAGAGAAAGAGAGACGGGGAGAGAGAGACGGAGAGAGAGAGGCGGAAGAGAGAGAGAGAGAGAGAGAGAGGGAGAGACGGAGAGAGAGAGAGACGGGGAGAGAGAGAGAGACGGGGAGAGAGAGAGAGAGAGAGAGAGAGAGAGAGAGGAGGCGGGGAGACAGAGAGAGGTGGAGAGACAGAGACAAAGAGCGAGCGAGCGAGAGAGAGAGAGAGACAGCGCGAGAGACAGAGAGCGAGAGAGAGAGAGAGAGCGAGAGAAAGAGAGAGAGCGAGAGAATGCGAGAGAAAGAGTGAGGGAGACACAGAGTGAGCGAGAGACAGCGTGAGCGAAAGACACAGAGTGAGCGAGAGACACAGAGTGAGCGAGAGAGACAGAGTGAGCGAGAGAGAGTGAGCGAGAGAGACAGAGTGAGCGAGAGACACAGAGTAAACGAAAGATACACAGAGTGAGCGAAAGATACACAGAGAGATAGCGAAATACACACAGCGAGAGATAGCGAGAAAGACACAGAGAGAGATATAGTAAAAGACAGAGAGAGAGCGAAAGATAGACAGAAAGAAGCACAAAGAGACACAGATGGGAAGAGACAGAAGGACAGAGAGAGAGAGAGACAGAAGAACAGAGAGAAAGACAGAGGGACAGAGAGAGAGAGACAGAGGGACAGAGAGAGAGAGACAGAAGGGCAGAAAGAGAGGTAGAAGGACAGAGAGAAAGACAGAGGGACAGAGAGAGAGAGACAGAGGGACAGAGAGAGAGACAGAAGGGCAGAGAAAGAGAGACAGAAGGACAGAGAGAGACAGACAGACAGAAAGACAGAGAGAGAGACAGAAGGACAGAGAGAGAGAGACAGAGGGACAGAGAGAGACAGAAGGACAAAGAGAGAGACAGAAGGTCAGAAGGACAGAGAGACAGATTACATTTCTAATCGGCGCCGTCACTCTGCAATTGTTGCGTTCGGCCTGCTACGGGCAAGAGGAGCGCTCATGTTTGTAGGAACTCCTTCCTGTGGCAAGTGGCGGTGATGGCACAGCAGTCTCTATTTCCAGACGCGGCGCACCGAATTCCGGTCTTGTTTCGTCACGTCATTTCCGTGTCCTTTGCACTTCGGGATGCCGTCGAGCGCGTGCCGCACTACGGCACATACAAAAAGACGTCTTCGAGATTATGCCAGTTTGACCTCCTGGGCCGAGTCATTCGATGCTCCAGTCCAGTTAGAGCGCTCGCCCACTCTCGCTTGCAGCTTTCAGAGCTGTTCGAAGCTTTGAACTGCATCCTCGTGAAAGATACTCAGCTCGCATTACCTCTCTCCATCCAGGAGTAAAAACCGGGTACATGTGAGGGCAGTGACAGCACGTTGAAGCGAATTTGACCCTTGTATGGGACTATGAGCCATCACTGGGTTGGAATTCTCCCGAGGAGTGGTGATGGTGCCGGTACCTGACTGTGTCCTTCTGTCTGTCTGCCGCAGTGTTTGTCGTCAGGTGCCAGGAAAGAAGTAACCAAATGTACCAGTTATCAGGGGTTCAGTGCAAAGCGGTTTGAGTCCCACAATTGGGTCACTGTATATAACCAGCACCTTTACCATAAAGGGCAACCTGCAGATTTTTACCGTGACTGATGGGACGCAGTGAACGTCTATTGATTGTTACCACTTTTGTCGTGAACAGTTTGTCACCTCAGAATCGTTTGGTGACTTTCATCAAAGGTTGCCACATAAGCAACAAACAAACTGTTCCAAGTGACACCAATCCCAATAAATCATACATAATGTCACTCTCCGGGTGACCACAACTCTCGAAATCTGTGAGGTGAAAGGAGACGAATGCTCTACGATCAGTTGTCCATAACGAAGCACACAACACAATGAACGGTTTGACTTATCGTCGAAACGATGACAGATTAAGAAAATATAAGAAGAAATTAAAATTCGCACGTTTTCTGCTAAAAAGTCTTCACAAGGCATGGAAAATTGAAAGGCTTACCAAAATTGGACAAGTAACCCATCCAACTCCTCACATACGGCAGCTACCGCATGATACCCCACCCTCCTCAGCTGGAACCCATGTCCGTGGAGCTTTTTCGGCCTCCTCCAGTAGCTCGGCCATGGGCGGCCCCAAGCAGCGTGTGCCAACGAGGGAGTCTGTGTGGAAGGCAGACTTATGACCCTCTTGGGCTCTTGCTCTTGCAGGCGCCTAATCCCCATGGATGCAACCTCAACTGTGTGCTGCAGCTGTCTATTGATACTTTTGGAGCACAAGGGACCGCATTCCTTGTAAGAACATCTTCACCAGTCATGCCTTCTAATGAAGGCTTTGTAAAAAAATTGCATGTCTAATTTGATTGCACTTTGTTACCTGTCCATGTTCATACCATTTGTCAGCGCTGTAACCCACGATGGAGAACTGAGCTTTGAAGCATCGTTGCTGGACTGCGAGACGAGTAGAGCGAGAGGCCTTCGTGCGCCTCTACGGATCACGTCAATAAATGTGCATGATGAGTCGTTCTGACCGAGGCCGATAGGACCCTCCTCTCAGTAGAGCACTGACGATCCTTTGCTGCGAGAACAGATCGTGGTAAGGATTTATGTACAGCAGAGGATCCATAGCTCAACGAGGCTCAATGCAAACGGCAGGATGCTGTCATCGCGGACTCATAAACAGAATGTACTTTCATCTTAAAACGTAGACACGTCATACATTTAGTTTGCAATAGCTTGCCCCATTTTCCCTTAAATAAGTGGGCTTTAAACATTTTGCTTGAAAGTTTGTGAAAATGTCTTGACGATCAAACGAAAGGACTGTTGCTCAATAGAGCATAGGGTAAAAGGCACGCACAGTGCTGTTGATCATAAATGTAAACATAATGTCGTATGCGCTGCAAAACAATACACGCTAAACACAGCTTTCTTCAACGCCATAGCAATGGTCGCTGTGCCCACTCTGGTATGCCAGAGATAACGTGTTATGTCTCTGGTGTGCACCAAAAATGTTATATAACATGTTATCTGTCTGGTTTTATCAAATCCTCCAGAAAAAAGAATTACCCAAGATTCCTGAAGACAGACCCCTCAGCAAACGATGCAAACTAGGTTTGACCAGAGGTTGACCCGTCAGTCTGCGGCCGATCAATAAGACACCGGAGTCCTCGCTAATTTGTCAGCTTGTGTCGCCACCTGCTGGTACAGATGGCAAGCAGTGTGAAGTAGAGACACTTAGATGCGATGTCTGGTATTGTCAGAAACCTCGTGAGAGCAGATGCAGCAGTAGCAATGTCACATATCGCGCATGCTAAGCCTAAGGCTAAGGTGCCGAAATGATTATCCACACCTCCGGCTCGTGATTCTAATAAATCGATTTACATGTCTAGGGGATCACACACACGCCGTGATGCATCCGTCATTCTCTCCATGCCATGGTTCACACAAAGTAGAACACCAAGGAGTAAGTGAGGAATTAAGAATAAAGTTTAATTAAAATAAATGGGCAATTTCTATATGAATGAAAAGGTGACTTACAACGGCGGGAAAAACAATGTAGAGTTCATTCACCAACCCTCTATGTCACAATTCCAAGCAAAACGCAAACCAAGTGGAAACACGAGTCATGGCAATCAAAAATGGAGAGGACAATTGAATGTAAGATTCCTACCAGTTCGATGTGCAGGTCCAAATCCAAGAATTCAATGACGAAGATATTATACAATGCACAGACACAGGACAAGCGTCCTCACAGTGCATTAACCATTGGCGGAGATTTTCCCCACCTCCTGGGAGAAACAACAATCTTTTCACGAGGGTGGAGATAATGGAGAAGCGTTGGGGCGGGCGGCAGGTGATGACAGAGTTCTTGTGACTAGCTATGAAGTAGATGTTGTCAGATGTTGGTAAAGCGAAGGAGGTCGTCTCCCTGCCTTCACTGCTTGAGATGAATGGCGATGAAGGGCAGGCATTTTCATACTTGCGCACAATACACAACTGAGGCTAGACCATGCCTCCAGCTGCGGGCCGGATTCCAACCGGTCAGTCAAAATGTCTTAGATGTGTGGCACTGACTTTTCCCGCTCAATTGAACTTATACCAAGTAACTGCATGCTGGGATGCCGAGGTGCCAACTTGGACCAATCACGTCATGCTTAACTAACTGCGGAGACTTTCCGCCAAAACAATACATTATCAAAACATGAATTTCTCAACAATAACACAACTAATCAAACGCTCAACCCACAATGAGCACAATCTTATCGAGTCAAATTCACCAACATAATCTTCCTTGTGACAGTCTGTCAGACTCGGGTTTTTCTTCACCTCAGGTAGCGTCTCTTACAACGGAATGACGGTTAGTTTACTAAATTTAATTTTGAACCGTCACAATGAGGCATGGGGCTTAGAATGAAAGAATGCATACAAGTATGTCGTCTTTGTAGTGCGTGACTTTGTGTGGCATTGTGTGTTGAAAAAGAACAATGCTGTAACTATTTGGCAGACCGACATTATTTCTTAAAAAGGTGGAAATCTACTCTTCGAGACAACAGCTTCTGAGAAATTAATGCATACTATAGAAATATTTGGTTGATTCGTGTTTGAAAGATTTTCGATAATGAAAAATAATAGTCAGTGTAACTTTTCAAGTACGAACTGTGCAAATCTGCTGATGATAATCTAAAATAGTGGTTAAAAGATTGCTTTAACATGTGACACTAAATGAGAAAAGAGGGACAAAGTATAAAAGACTTTTAAAGCACAATTTGAATTACGTTTCAGGCAAATTCCACATTCCACACTGCTAGTTAAAGGTCAAACTCGCTATCTATGTTTTAAAAACCATATGCAAAATATTCTGGATATTAATTAACATATCTATTCCCAAACTCGATCAGTCAAGCCCAGTTGAGATCAATTAAGTAGCATTTTCTTTTGATGCAGTGTCTTGCATATGTTGATTCTAGTGATACTTGCAATGCTGACTTCACTACACAGCCGTGTGTTGATGCTTTCAGGGACGTAAGACTAATCGCTTTCATCTGGCTGCATTAAACTTTATTTTGTGGTGCCCAGTTTCATGTTCTTTGAATCACTTCGGATTGTGCATGAAGTTGTATTATTTTTATGCAAACGCATACACGCACGCACGCACGCACGCGCGCGCACGCACTCACATACATACACACACTACATCTTTATTGTACGTCCGACGCGTTGACATGAATTTGCAAACGTGCAAATACGAAGCGCCCCACGTAACTACCTTTCCACACTTAGGCCTATCCGAAGAGAATCTCGACCGTGTATGTGTAGCTGCAAGACGCTGATCTGTTGCGTGGTGAACAACGCGTTCTAAAGGAATGAGGGACCTTTTGGAACCAATCTCATTTCGGTCCCTGCTTTTCATTTCTCGATACAACCAGGCACAGAACAAATACGGCGCGGCAAATGTACTTGCGACATAAGTGGCAGTGAAACAAGTTCTTACTGACTGCAGACGATGTTTAATGTATTGATTGTTTGGATAATGTAAGAGAGAGTGTGAGAGAGAGCGTGTGTGTGTGTGTGTGTGTGTGTGAGAGAGAGAGAGAGAGAGAGAGGGAGAGAGAGAGAGATAAAGAGAGAGAGAGAGAGAGAGAGAGAGAGAGAGAGAGAGAGAGAGAGAGAGGCGCTGAATGACGGAAAGACTCACTCTCAACCGTCTGGCAACTTCTCTTTGAGAAACACCATCCTGGGCCAAACCCAGGGCTCGGCCACGATCAACAGTCGTCAGCTTTCTTCTTGCGACCATGTCTTTCTCTGCAGTGATTTGGTAACATTTTCGTTTCCCTTTTTATCCAACTACCGTTGAAAATTGTTCATGGGACATTGGTCGGGCACGTGCATTTTGTGTGTTTTTTTTATGTCGACAGCCATTTGTTACTAATGTAACGGGTCAGCGATTTGCATGCTTTTTCCCCAAAACGGCTTCGTTGTACCGCACGTGAACGCTTTTTCAACAAAGGGTAACGCGCTAAAGGCTCCTTCACACTGCAGAATAACGTCATACGCAACCCCTGTCAAGCTTTTGTCTGGTAACTCTTTTTTTCAGTTAGCATTGCAAGAAATTGTAATTTCATAAAATGTCAAGAGTGACCCTTAACTTATTGTGACTAGTGTATTAAATGGGTTGAGTTTTTGGGCAAGGTGCCCAGTAGCGTAGCTTCTCTCTACCCAGGATACACAGGTGCTTTTTTAGGGCAGTCAAAACAGTGTGTCACTCGATTAACACTCCTTGCGACAACTTGAAACACTCCTCAGCAGTATCCCCCCCCCCAGGTCCATCTTTGCATCTCTTCACTTATTAGTCACCTCATTTGGTGGTCCAGTACCGCAAAATAATCTGACTACAAGAGATGACATAATAAAGCATTAAGCTGCATGAGTCCAGATCATGACACCAACTATTTTTATAAACTCGGAATATTCAGTTTCATCAACTTTACGGGGTGCTACAAAAAGGTTCCCAGACCGGCGGCGAAGAGTAATCACTACGAGAAAATGACACTTAACCCTGGATGTCGCCGAAAAAATATTATTTTAAGAAGCAGGATGTCGTTTAGCAAGTTGGAGAATGTGCACGTTTTCTTCCAAGGCTCATTTTAATATCTACGATTAATGACATTCTGCAGTTCAAATGGCAGATGAGAAGGAGTAGAGGTTCTGTATTAGGATTTGTTTCATGCTCGGTAAGATCGCAGAGTCTCGTGTACTGCTTGGGCAAGCATTTTGTAATGCTGCTGAGGACAGATGTGGTTAATCGGAAACGGAAACGGCCAGGTAAATGGCGCACGGGGGATGCTTCCTGCACCTCGAAAACACGTCGACACACAACGCTCTCTTTGGGCAGCACCTTTTGTCTCGAAACAACACGGCCGTACCCTTCCATCTCTGTCATTCGCTACACTTGCCCTACTGTGACTCCAATCAGTTTCTTAGACCGAAGACGAGCGTGACGGGGATGAGATATGCCAAGGGTGTGGACAGTCAGGAGTAACTGCAGGTGTTGCCGAGGAAGATTATGAAAGCAGTATTCGGAGATGCTTCAGCTGTGGGAGAGGTATCCACACTGCTCCATCAATCCCCAGTAGAGCATTGCTTTTCTGTATCGATAATTCCACAATAATCTTTAACTTCAAAAGTAAATACCTCAAAGTTGATGGCTATATCCGGAAATAGTATCAAGTAAACGTTTTTCCATCACTGCAGTATAGGAACTTTTAGGAAGCATGTTGTATGTCTAATCGTGAGATAAAGCCATTAAACGTTTTGTCAGCATGTTTGCGTTGCAATATTCGAAGAGCTAAGCCTGGTTGGCTGACATATGTCATAACTTTGGTCTCTCTCTGCAGGGCAAGGTTCACCTGTCAGGAACGAGTGTTGCTGAGCAGCCACGGAGGTGCCAACAATCACCGACACAGCAACATCATGCCTGGAGGCTTCATCGTGCGCCGCAAGAAGATCATGGTGGATGAGGACGCCACGAGGAAGCAGGTGTGTTGCCATGACGATCAACATTAGAAAACTGTATGTGCTTTCGCTATGAAGTATTGTCATGGATTAGCTTTTTTAAAAATAATTATTCATTTCTTGTCAGGGTGCGTCTATGTCTCAGAAAAGGTTCACACACTCTCGTTACGAAATGCTAAGATCATGACGAATTCATAATATGAAGCCCGAGACGTCATATCAAACGAAACAAACGAAGTAGCTCAACTGCGAGGGAGGGTCCGTAGTAACTGATTGCCACACACTTCACAGTATTTCAGTTGTCTCGATCATGATGCACACAGCCACTTGGAGTTTGTATTAACCTTCGCACAGACCCGTCAGTCATCTCTCCCTTTAATTTAGAAGAAGACTTGCTTTCACCACTGACTAACGTGACTCGACTCTTTCTTTCACTCACTTTTACATTCGTTCTCAGTAATTTGGGTTGGTTATGTGTGCTTTGTGGTGATGTGTTTAGTCGATGGTTCCTTAAACACGATAAGAAAAGCTTCCATTAAGGTATTGTCTCTCGGACAAAACGTTCTATCATCTCGTGCACTTTCATAAGTTGCACACGTTGTCCTTTAGAGCTGCCTTACCTGTCTTCCTTGCCCGTACTCTACACTGACGCGAATGTCCGTGTTTGGGCAGGTGATCAAAATGCTGGTGGCGGTGGTTGTGCTGTTCGCTGCCTGCTGGGGTCCCATCATGGTCAACAACACTCTGGTGGCCTTCGGCATCCTGCACAAGCTGCACCTGGGCTACCTGAAGCCCATGCGGCAGGTCTTCTGGCTCATGGCCTACTTCAATTCCTGCGTCAACCCCATTGTCTACGGCTTCATGTCCAAGAATTTCAGGGACACCTTCCGCTACACCTTCTGGCTGTGCTGCCGCCGAAAGCGGCTGAGGAGGCCTCCACGTCTTCACGGTCGCAGCTCCTTCCAGCTGCCCTCAGCCAACTCTCTCAGCGTCCGTGCCACTTGCACCTCACTCAACACGGACGATCGCGTGCAGATCTCGCGCATGTCTGGCGGGCGCTTCCGGTTGCCCTCGCCTCCCGGAAGATTGAGCGATGGCGTGAACGGAAGCAGGGGCAGAGGCGGATGCCGCGGAAGGAATGAGAGAGTAGAGCACGAGGAGAATGGCGTATGGAGGAGGACGCTGTACCCAGATTGTGTCATTGTGACGGGAGCAACCAGGGACAGGGGGCGGCAGCGGAGGGAGGGAGGCGAGGACGAGAGGGAGGAATCTTGGAGACAAATGATTTACCCGGACCAAATACTGGTCACAGATGACCTGAGAGACAGAGGGAGAGTAGGCAGTGGTGTGTGTGAAAGGGAAAGGAGGGAAAGCTGGAGAAGTGTTCTCTATCCCCACCACGTCATCTTGACTGGTGATCAGAGAAACCCAAGGAGAGAAGAACAGGGAGACAGTGAGGCCGAGGACGAGAGCGAAGCCGCCTGGAGTAAGGTCATGTACTCAGACCGAGTGGTTGTGACCCCACCCTCTCCAAGGATGTGTACTTAGGATTTTGCTTCCTGCTTCTCTAGCCTCTCACCTACCACGCTCCAGCATTAACAGTCACCTGCCTCTGCACCTCATTAACTACTAAATTCCTCGGGCTGCAGGCGACGCGTAAAATAGAACCCAAACAAAGGCGGTAAATGAAAGTCGCTTTAACACAGGGCGTGAGCTGATTTTACTCTCACAAGTGTCACAATTTTATGGAACATAAAACTCGTCATCCACTGAGTAATATAAAGTACCCCTGCTCAGTGAACATTTTACCCTGTACAGTTCAGTTGTGTGTTTGTTTTATGCTTGAAGAAGACTTTTAAGTCGAAAATGTGCATCTGTGCTCGCCCTGTGTTAAGGCGACTTTCATTTATCTCATTAACTACTCTTTGGGATGATCCACACCAGAGCGACTTATGAATGTGGACATATTTGCCTGTGAGTAAACGTCCTTCTGTCTTGTTTTCCCGAGAAAAATGTACCATTGTGAGACTTTAAAAAGAACCACAGTTCTGTTTTCATAGCCACTGCCACAATTTGCCGTAACCTCTACCAAAGAATGATTAGTTAAATGAATATACCTCCATTTTTCATGAAACACACCTATGTTGAGAAAGCCATGTCTCCAGTAGCCGTGATGACGATGCGACTTTGGATCATCTCTGGAACACCGCTTGTTGAGCCTGAAGAAGACAATGCCGGAGCAAAGGTCTTTGTCGCAGACGGGACAGCTGTCGCAGGACTTCCACGCCGAGGAAAAGACCCGAATTCTCAACGAGGGACATCTCCGCTGGCGTGGTCATTAAGGCAGTTTGGGGCATGCCGTCCTGTGTGATCAGCTTTCCACGGGAGTGAGGCGGTTGGACCGATCAGTTCTCAGGTATAAAGTTGTCTGAAATATGTGACTTACAAGTACATGGCATCAACCCTTCCCCCCGACACATAAAAAGGGACATCGGAATTTCTTTTTTGATTTGGAAGTGCGTGATAACACAGGAGCAGACGGAATGTAGGGTAACGAGATAAATGGACGAATACATTTAATGACTGCATTATAAGAATGTTTACTTTTTTGTAAAGTGAAAATGTTTATCCAGGGGGTTAAACTTGTCTAAACTTAAAACGTTCTCTCAAGTGCAACGCGAAAGTCCATATCGTTTGCTGGGATGCTGTGACACACGAATTTTGTGGCATTTTAATGAGATTAGGCTTCCTTCATTAACCCGCAGATTCGTTAAGAAAGTAACATGAGTGATAACATGAGAATGCAGTGGCATTTGCATTACTTTGATGTAGAATGGGATTACTTTGCACGCCGACGATTACAATGAAAACATATGCATCATTTAGGAGTAATGGCAATTGTATTGACCAAAGACAAGAACATCGCACACGGAAAACATGTTTTCTGTCTAATGCTTACACTGAAAACAGCTATAGATGTCAAGTAAACTATTAAGGGGATTACGAAAACGCCTATGCTTTAGAAGAGAAACAATTCGTTGGAATGTTAAGCTCACTGCTAATCCGAGACACATTTTTCCACACGTATGGCCAATAATGAAGGGTGATCGTGGAAAAACTACTTGACATCCTTCAGAACAAGTAAACTGCCATCGACCAGCAATACTATAACATCAAACAAAAAACGTATATGAACAAGGTCCGTTCAAGAAACTTAGTCCTTTCTTTTCGTGGTACCTGAGGAAGATGTCAAAGTTTAAAAAGTGTCAATATTCCCCCGATATATAAAACACTCCTTTCATATCACTACTTCGGGTGCAGATGTATTAAACAGCTTAATTTTGGAAACCATAGACATTGACGTCACAAATCTAGGCTCTGCGGCCGAGTGGCTAGCGCGCTTGACCTGCAGTCGCTTGCAGCCAGTGAGTGCGCCTTTCAAAGATGTGCGCATCATTGAGTGGCGTCCTTGAGCAATGTGCTTCACTCACATTGTCTCTCCCCACTCAGTAGTAAAACGGGTGCCTGTCAGGGATAGGCTGGAATGTCGTGAAAGTCAAATTTGGCAGCCTGGTTGCGTGCTAGCCAGGGTTGCGTGCTAGCCAGGGTTGCGTGCTAGCCAGGGTTGCGTGCTAGCCAGGGTTGCGTGCTAGCCAGGGTTGCGTGCTAGCCAGGGTTGCGTGCTAGCCAGGGAGTTGAGATGATGCTGGAGCGATAAAAAGAGAACCCGGATGACCAGGGAGGAAAGTGTGCGGATTGCACGCCCATCAAAGGATGGACAGGCGCAATATGAAAAGAGCAGCTTTACCTTTAACCCAGCCAGCGTATTTACGGACACATAGAACTACCTCGTAACTGACCTTGAGAGACTAACAACGGGCTGCCACGCTTGAGGGATTGATAAGTGGAAATTATGCTAATTATGGACTTGCCTCGCTCCTCGAGGGATCTCTGACAAATATAAAGCTGAGAAAGTGTTTAAAACGTGAAGGATATAATGAGTTTTCCTACCAGACTCGTGTACTCACCATAGACGTCGACACAAAGAAATGTCTGAACTGCTGGATGTCATGCCACAAGGTGCTGGCTACTCTGGCACCAGTCAGGGATGGACTCTGATCTTACTCTGTTACACAGCAATGCCTATGCTAGTTTCCTGCTACGACTACATCTTTTTAATACATTGATGGATTACTTGTCGATGATAAATGCACGTAGCGTTATCAGACGCCTGGCGTTACCATGGACCAGGTGGTCAGAAGTTTGCTACATTTGCAGCCAACAATTGCAAGCGCTTCTGTGAACATTTCTTTCCTTCTTCCTTTCTTTCATTCGCAAGATAGTTTCATATCGTATTTCCTGTTAGATGTACCTTTTTCTGTTGCACGTTTTGTATTCTCTATGAGGGCGTTTAGTATCAGTCCATCGGTCAAGCTTATTCTCGTCTCTAAGGAACAACAGTGTTTGGTGGACAATTCCTCAAGCGTCACTGACGTCCACCAACACGTCGTAGATTTGTGCCCTACTTTCGTGCAACGCTGAGTGTCTGAAAATTGATTCTGTGTTCATTTTCTTGCCTAGATTCCAAACAAACATAAGTCGTTAGTTTTCCTGTCTGTGTTTCTGAAGTTGTTAATTTAGACCTGTATATGGAAATGAGTGTTTTGTGACTGGAAAGGTTGTCGTCAGAATTTCCAGATTTTTTACTGAGGCGCAAAGCTCTCGTACTAGACGACACCGATCAGTTGCACTGCTATCTTGCTGTAAAAGAAAAATAAGTTGTTTCTTTCTTCTTCTACAATTCTACCAAAGATGCAAAATGTGCGTGGAGATTTGATCGAAATTATTGAGTTTGAACAAGATTGGGTTGCAACGATTGTATTAACTTTTATTAGCAGAGCAACTAAGGGCAGCTGAAATGTAGTTCTTTATTCAGTCGTCTGACAAAATCGTTGTTTTAGTGAAAAGATCAAATTTGTAGAAAAACATTTTTAAACGATGTATGCAGATGTGCTTCTGGTAGATAAATGTAGTTCTGTCCATGTATGCATCACTCTAGCCTATAGGTCATTTCGGTAAAAGCTGTCTCTATGTGTTGTGATAATGCAAAACATTGATTCCATCAAGACCAAATACAATAGTGACTTAGGTTTGCTGTGATGGAATGACGGAGATACTACCACTTCTGAAGAAAACAAAATACCGACAGTATTTACGTTTTATATCTTCATCCGTTTTCGAGACCATACTTACATGAGTCAAAATATACGTGAAATCCTTTCACTCTAGTGCCTCATCCGATAAACATCCACCGATGTGGGCAGCTAGCCCTACCAGCCGTTCAAACTGTGAGCGCGCGGGAATCTGCTGACCATAGGGAGAAACTTCTTTTCAGAATGGTAAATGTGTTATAAATGAAGGTCGCACATTCTAGTACTTCTCATACTATATTAGGGAGTGGTCGTCTTGGTAAGTCTTCTTCACATCACTATGGCCTCCCCCCCACGCAACGTGAAAAGGATACACGATAATGACGAGAAGGCCGCGCTTTATACAGAAGTAGATTATTGTGAAGGGATGAGGGCCAACTTGCTGTTTGACATCATTTGTGTAAGTGTTGTGTTTTGGGCAGTAATCATGACATGACATTGGCCGTGAATCACATTCTTACAAAGGACGCGTTATCAAGAGAAATAATGCCTCTACATTTGTCTGCGATTCTTGTGGTCATTGCATGCGTAAGAGTTCTTCTTGTGTGATGTGATGCGATTATTGTGGTCATTGCATGCGTAAGAGTTCTTCTTGTGTGATGTGAGTGAGTGATGCAGCCAAGTGATGCTATACGCAACTCTTCATGTCATTGAGTAGTTTTTGAATAGTTGTTTTGTTAATAAAATATTACATATGATCGTCATGGATGTTGTTGGGGGGAAAAGTAAGAGATACGCAAATTGTGATAGTTCTGCCTTAAGTGACTTAAGGTTATGTGAAAATGTGCTGTACATGTATTTGGTGATAAAGTTGTTGTGAACATTGCCTTCTTGTGAATGCTTTTTGTTACCGCACAATCAGATGTAGTTAAGTGAATGAGATCTATTATGACATTTTTATTGGATGGGACAAAATGCGCTATGACATCCAAAGATACAGTTGATATTAATGTATGTTGTTTTACGTTTGATCCTTAAGACACTTCTTTCTATAGTACTGTTTTTGATGCTTTCAAAAAAGTGAAATAACACACAAGATGATGCCTTTGGAGAGCAAAATAAAACTCGGACGCGGAGTGTTCCTCAAGTACAGTACGAAAATAGTTTTGCCCCGTTCAAATTCTTGTAAAACTTTCAGAATTAACGTAGGCATTGATAAACAACTAAATCAACCCACGATAAAATGGTTTCTCTTAAACAAACAATAGAAAGAAAAAAGAACGATTACAAATCTGATAACATTTTAATTAGAAGAAAACAGTATATTGAACGTGACTGTGTTAGGGCAGTCACCTCCATTACCACACCAACATTTCATATGTCATGCACACATGGAGATATACATGTACTTTCTCTGCTTTATTGAATCTTTGAGGGGGGGGGTATTTTAGAATGCTAAGCATGGATATTCATGATGGTTTAGTGGACAACCCTCCAGGGACACTGGGAGGTTCTGTCACACAGTCTGAGCTTTCTTTATGGACTGTGGAATAACGACCATGCTTGAGCTTTTGCCTTCATCAGTTCCTATTGCCAACAGGTAGCAAACATGTTTCCTTGAAGCTAACCCTGTAGCAGTCAGATGATTAGATTGTAATGGCAAAAGAGGAGACTTTCTTAGCAAAGTTTGAAATAGAATCGTTACGTTCTTTCCAAAGCTATCAATAAAAAAGATCGAATGGCTGTCATAAAATATAGTCGGGATTTTTATCGGGATTTCCTGATTTAGGGCACAAGGACAGATATTTTGATGGAGGTTTTTGCAACTGAAATGTTTTAAAGTTTACTTATTGTCAATCCCTACACACGTTAAACGGTGTATGTAAAAAAATGATTTTTAAAGTAATAGATGTGTTGCTTTTTTCTCTCTAACCATAGGACTTTCAAAGAGACGTGTGTGTCCATCAAGCCCTCGTACCCTGAAAAAAGACAATACAGACACTCTCAAACACCAGAGATACTTCCGATCAAACTCCTGTTCCATCTAAAGGGCATGACTGCCCTCTAATCAACAACCCTTCTTTCTCCCGCATCAGAACAAGATGCGATAAAGTTCGTCATCAGCATGAATAAACGTAGGCAACACCACGGGGCATCGCTTGGAGAATGGAATGGTTAATGCGTAATCACAGAGCAAGGGCAAAGCCAAGCCGCTCTGCATAGGAAAGTGGGCCATCGATGGAGACTAAGGCACGGACGTGATGTCTTCAAACGGAGCGGGCCAGGGTTGGATTGGAAGCTGGCCTCGGGACACCGTACTTCCATCAGAGAGCTGCGGCTCTGCCCTGCGCCCCGAAGCTGCGCTCGCGTTCCCGTCCCAGAAGGAATTCTGGGCACAGTCGGCAAACGGAGCTGGCTGGGGTTCCTAGGCGTCACGCTCATCACACCCCTTGATCCAACAGCAACCAGCCTTCTTCTGCACAATGTGGGTGCTGGTGGTGCTCTCAGTAGCTTCCCTAGTGTCACGTCGTCCTAGCCGCTCTCTGTCCTGAAAAACTACTCTCTTTTTCCCGCTCCACCTCTGCAGTGAAGCATGTGGTCGTCGTCGTCGTTATGCGGTTATTGTTTTCGACGTCATCTTTAGCATCGTTGTTATTCTTGTTTTTGCCATTGCTTTACTCATCGTCGTTGTTAATGTCATCGTCGTTGTTGATTTCATCATTGTCGTTGTTGCTGCTGCTACTGCCGCCGCCACCACCGCCGCCGCCGTCGCTGATTTTTTATTTAATCAGCTCAAACTCCAATTGTTGCAAAATCTCCCTGAGCCCCGTCACCTATCAACCACTCTCTACACTCGCATCCCATTCTCTCCCATCCGCCTCCACAGCGCTAACAACAGCAAAGCACCAACATCTACCGCTGAGGTTCCCGTGAGATCACTCCTATTCATCCCTGGGCCAGAAGTCTTGGCCTTCGTTCTGTTGCCCTGCAGTCTTCAATTGCACGCAAGACGGCGACTCCATTTCCTGCGGTTTGCTCTCTGCCGGTACATCGCATCCTACCCCCAGCTCTCTTTCCCTGTTGGCGTCAATACTTTCCCCGTCAACACTGAGGTCTTCGGCTCTGCTCCATCTCGTCATTATGGCGTCCTTTTACCGTTCCTCCGTCTCCACCTATGTCTGTGAGTACCATTTAGTACTCCAGCCTCCACCACCATCGTCCGGACTCTCCATCCCTTGTTTATACCGTCTTCCCCATCCAACTCTCTATCTGTCTGCCTGCCTGCCTAGGTGCCTGCCTGCCTGCCTTCCTGCCTGGATGCCTGCCTGTCTGTCTGTCTGTCTGCCTGTCTGTCTGTCTATCTTGTCTATCTATATATCTGTTTATATGTCTATATGTCTGTCTGTTTATCTGTATATCTCTCTCTATCTCTCATTTATATATCTATATATCTATCTATCTATCTATCTATCTATCTATCTATCTATCTATCTATCTATCTATCTATCTATCTATCTATCTATCTATCTATCTATCTATCTATCTATCTATCTATCTATCTATCTATCTATCTATCTATCTATCTATCTATCTATCTGTCTGGCTGTCTATCTATCTATCTATCTAATCTATCTATCTAATCTATCTATCTAATCTATCTATCTAATCTCTCTATCTAATCTATCTATCTAATCTATCTATCTAATCTATCTAATCTATCTAATCTATCTAATCTATCTAATCTATCTATCTATCTATCTATCTATCTATCTATCTATCTATCTATCTATCTATCTATCTATCTATCTATCTATCTATCTATCTATCTATCTATCTATCTATCTATCTATCTATCTATCTATCTATCTATCTATCTATCTATCTATCTATCTATCTATCTATCTATCTATCTATCTATCTATCTATCTATCTATCTATCTATCTATCTATCTATCTATCTATCTATCTATCTATCTATCTATCTATCTATCTGTCTATCTATCTATCTCCTTCATTCTTATTTTCTTCTCTTTTTGTCTTCGTTTCTCCCTCCCAGTAGCCCCACCCCCATCCCTCTCATCCCCTCTTATCTTTACCACTCCGCGCGCGCGCGCGCGTGTGTGTGTGTGTGTGTGCGCGCGCGCGTGTGAGATGTTTAGAAGGGAGATGGGTGCCTGCGTGCGTGCGTGTGTGTGTGCATGCGTGCATGCGTGCGTGCGTGCGTGTGTGTATGTGTGATATGTTTAGAGGGGACAAAGGTGCCTGCGTGCTTATGTGTGTGTGTGTGTGTGTGTGTGTGTGTGTGTGTGCGTGTGTGCGTGAGTGCGTGTGTGCATGTGTGTGCATGTGTGTGTATCTATCCACCCATCTGTCCGTCTCTTTGTCCATCTGCCTGTCTGTCTCTTTCTGGCTATCGATCTGAGTCTGCCTGCCTGCCTGTCTGCCTGTTGTGAGTCCGTCCGTCCGTGTGCGTGTGTGTGTGTGTGTGTGTGCATGCGCGCTCGCATATGCGTGTGTGCGTGTGCGTGTGCGTGTGTGGATATGTATGTGTGTGTGCGTGTTTATGTGTGTGTGTGTATTTGTGTGTGTGTGAGTGTGTGTGTGTGTGTGTGTGTGTGTGTGTGTGTTTGAGACAGAGAGAGAGAGAGAGAGAGAGAGAGAGAGAGAGAGAGAGAGAGAGAGAGAGCATAGTAATGATGCCCCTGTTTTCCCCCTCACTCCTCTTTCCCTAGGCAACCGTGTCTTTCTTCTTGCGCTGCCTCGGTACACTCCCCAGAGTGGGTCCAGTTTCAAGCCGTCGTCCCTTCGTTCCTCCTTCCGTTCACTCCCTCCATCTTGTTTCAGTGCAACTACAGCACTTTTAGGGTATGGGCAGCAATCCGCTCTGTATGCACCACTGCGTGAATCTATTGGTATCAGAGAGCCTGAGTGCCTGTTTTATCATAATTGCGTGTCAATCCATACCTGACTTTTGCCGCAGTTTTCCCTGAAGACGTTGTCCTGCATCAAGACTCGTTTGGCTACTCACTGGTGGGTCTCTTTCCCATAAGGCTTCTCGTAATTACAAAACAAAATTACATTTAAAACTTTTTATTCTGCTGTGTATTTTATCATGATTGAATTTACAAACCATCGAACTTTCGGAGCAGTAAAAGCGAGTAATTGCTCTGTCGATGCAAAGGGTCAATGAGCCGCATAACTCTGGAACTCATTCGCTGGAAAGTTACGTACAACAATATCCTCCATGCTGTGTCACTTCCCTAGTTTTTCACTCATGAGAGACCCGCCACTTCCTCAAGCAATTTCAAAAGCATGAATTTTTCAAACGGGCTGCTGCATGTGGTTGCCCCATGAATTATGCACCAACATTGAACTTCGCGGAGGATGCTTCCTGGAGAGTCACCATATACCATTTCCGCCAGCTTAAAGCTTAGCACTCACAGAAAGCCTCTATCGATCTTTATTCCTCCCACTTTCTGAAAGCCGAATTGTTTCAGTCATGCGTAGGCATGCGTTCTTTCTTTCTAATATCTTTGTTAGTCACTAACGGGAATTTTCTGAACGGACAGATGAAATTGTTTTTCTTTGGTCTTAACAGACACCAGGCATGTGATGTTCATTATTTCATCTGAAACTGCGCAGTACAAATGTAATCCGGCAAGAAATGTTATCTTCCTCAACCTGTGTTTGTCGGATCGGCGGCACAGCGGCAGCGAATGATAATAGACAAGTGGAAGAAAATCAAAGAGGCCATCCAATTGGAGCTTACCAGTGTAAATGTCAAGTAGGAAAAGTACGGACTGTCGTCGAGATTTGTCAGTCAGAAAATCCCATTCAAAGTAGGTTTTTGTTAACAGGCGCTTTTACAAGTGAGCGAGATTATAAAGCTATATATTGTTTGTATGAATGTGCGTTTGTATGCATGTATGAATGTATGTATGCATGCATGCATGCATGCATGCCTGCCTGTATTTCTGCCTATGTTTCTGCGTGTCTGTCTGTGTGTATGTGTGTCTTTGTGTCTGTGTGTCTGTCTGTCTGTCTGTTTGTCTGTCTGTGTGTCTGTCTGTCTGTGTGTCTGTCTGTCTGTCTGTCTGTGTGTCTGTCTGTCTGTCTGTCTGTGTGTCTGTCTGTCTGTGTGTCTGTGTGTCTGTCTGTCTGTGTGTTTGTCTGTCTGTCTGTCTGTCTGTGTCTGTCTGTCTGTCTGTCTGTCTATCTGTCTGACTGACTGTGTGTGTCTGTCTGTCTATTTGTCAGTCTGTGTCTCTGTCTGTCTGTTTGTATGTGTGTCTGTCTGTCTGTCTGTGTGTCTGTGTGTCTGTGTGTCAGTGTGTCTGTGTGTCTGTGTGTCTGTCTGTCTGTGTGTCTGTCTGTCTGTCTGTCTGTCTGTCTATCCGTTTGTCCGTCCGTCCGTCCGTCCGTCCGTCCGTCTGTCCGTCTGTCTGTCTGTTTGTTTGTTTGTCTGTCTGTCTGTCTGTCTGTCTGTCTGTCTGTCTGTCTGTCTGTCTGTCTGTCTGTCTGTCTGTCTGTCTGTCTGTCTGTCTGTCTGTCTGTCTGTCTGTCTGTCTGTCTGTCTGTCTGTCTGTATGTCTCTCTGTCTGTCTGTCTGTCTGTCTGCCTGTCTGCCTGCCTGTCTGTCTGTGTGTCTACGCAGGCAGGCAGGTATGTTGGTAAGTATTTCGTCTTGCGCTTGAATTCAGCAGATTTGGTGTATTCAGCGCAAAACACAGGAACGAGTTGGAATTATATTTTTCAGTTCCGGAAGAGGAATGTCTTCATGCCTCTCCAGAAACTAGAGAGAGATTTAGCAGCTCTCAGAGAGGGAAAGAGTTCCGAAGTCGTGGGGCTGCTGATTAGAATG
The DNA here is from genome assembly GCA_034096865.1 of Theodoxus fluviatilis. Classification (NCBI taxonomy): domain Eukaryota; kingdom Metazoa; phylum Mollusca; class Gastropoda; order Cycloneritida; family Neritidae; genus Theodoxus; species Theodoxus fluviatilis. Next base: position 118,928 of record JAWQFJ010033906.1, read on the forward strand.
TAAATAACCCTCAAAAGGACATATATTTTCTTTTGTTGGTCTGCTGCTTCTCTTCAGCTCTTTGCACAGAAACAAGTCAGAGTAAGATTTTTCAGCTCCAGAAGAGGAAGGTCTTCATGCCTCTCCAGAAACTGGACAGAGATTGAACTGCTCTCAATGTGTCAGCGTGAGAAATCCAAAGACTTGGGGCTGCTGAATACAATCTTTTTTTAAATAGAAACGTAATGTATTTTCTGTTGTTGAAGAAAATGAAAATTAAAGATTTGTAGTGAAGTTGTACGATTTCACGCCTGTGCTTTTCATGATTAACTAGTAGTCAGATGTTGTGAGCTCTGTGTAAAAATAATTTCCTGTGTCTTTTTGTACACATGAGACAGACAACGTTCTCCCGAAATACTTCTACATTTTCATCCGTGTGCGGGTAATCACACCACAGAGGCTTATTAAATCCTCGATACAAGAAAGGTCGACAGAGAAAGCCTTGGTCTAAATGTCCCATGCCCTGTCGGAGGATATTTTGAGATCACCAGAGGCGCAAAGTGACGAGCAAATTTTTTTTTCACAGCTAACTAACATTTCGATGCCCCACCCCACCCACCTCCTTACTATCTGAGAAGTTCACAATAGTCTGAAAATTAGCAATCTCCATGGAACAAATCATGAAATTTTGGTACCAAGCAAAAGTGTAGTAGGAAAATCTACCGTCTCATCTAAATGTCTCCTCAAACGAGGACACATTCCTGGCAACAATGTTGTTTCCATTGAAAATATCGCGCTTGTTAGTGGCAAAATAGGTTTTGACCATGCTCAAGCGTGTCCAAGTTATAGCAGCTACGCCGCTTCCATCGGAAATATCGCGTTCGTAAGTCCCGAGAGCAGTGATCTGTCAAGTGTCCGGCCAACAGGAAGTCGTGCTATTTTTTTCATGTCCGTCGAACAATTCTTCAAACGCCAGCCAGATGGGTTTCCTGCTTGTGGTGTAGCGGTAGACATGTGTCCAGCAAGATGTCCTGACGGTGGCCTAGCCATGCTCGAATTGAAACTTCTGTAGTTCTTGATACTTCATCTGTCAG
>JAWQFJ010033906.1:125000-147500 GCA_034096865.1 Theodoxus fluviatilis
TGAAATGCAGCAGAAGATTCCACGACAGTCCACATGCACCCTCACCACAAACTTCGTAATGCCTTCCTTTGGCGGGCCTCATTAGTGGATTTGTCCGAGAAGAGGGTTGTGGGAAAGACAGCGAATATTCGTGTGTGTGTGTGTGTGTGTGTGTGTGTGTGTGTGTGTGTGTGTGTGTGTGTGTGTGTGTGTGTGTGTGTGTGTGTGTGTGTGAGTGTGTGTGTGTGTGAAAATAATGTAGAAAAGCGCTATGTGCCAGATTTTGTCCATAACACTGCATTTGCAGCGGTCGGCAAAGCGATGCGGCCGTTTCGAGCAAAAACGCCCTCAATCAGATGTCGTTGCCTGCCAGCTTGCGTGGACCGCACCCCTCTCCTCGGTCGAGTCCACTAGTGTGGCCCGCCTCGCCTAATGCAGTCAGTCCCAAACTTCTTCTGTACGCCTGTTAATGCCGATAATCATGAAAGAAAATATGTGAAGAGATGAGGAGGGTTTGATAGCATAGTCATAGACTGAAAATGGAAGGAGAGTGGGTGGGGATTCCGGGGGGAGGGGGTTCGAGACTACAGAGTAAAGGCAGGAAGGACAGAGGCGCGTTCAGGAGGGCGAGTTATCGCGGGGTCCCGCAGGGTCCCGCCAAGCCTTCCCTCCTGAACGGCTCAGCTCGCCGAGCCCTCGCGATGTGACCGCGATCCCATTTTTGAGCTTGCCCGCCTTGAAATCCAAAATGGCTTCCACTGATACAATGCCGTGCGTGCTCGTGAGAGTAAACCTTGCCGACCCCAACCTGGGCCGAAGTTACACCATCCTGGTGCCGGATGATGTGAACGAAAGAGTAACGACAGGTAAGAATCATCGCTCTGTTCGTTTGGGTTCTCACCAGAGTCAATTTATTACGAAAACTGTCCATCAGCCGGCTAGCGCCACCGTAAAGGGAAGTAACAAAGCAGCGTCCAATCATGATTACGTCCCTTGTCCAGTGTTTGACAGTTGTCTTCGTAGTCGACACACTTCAACCGGTCCCCTCCTTCCATGTAGCGTCTTTGATCATTGTAGACAGACGAGGGTCACGAGCAACAGGAATATACATATATAAATTTATAGATCAATGGGGTTGCACGCCTGTGCAGACGATAATTTTTATGTTACTGCTTTCATCACGAGTGCGACAACGAAGAACAAGCAGAAGTTATGATGAAGAAAATTGTTTACCTGAACAGATGTGCGGTTCATCCGAAAATGACATTTGAACTGAGTGTCACTGTAACGAGGCGAACGCTGCAACCGATTCAGAAGCTAATTCGAGCATTGCCACCTCGAAGATTACGCTTTTACGACGGTGGGTAGTCGAAGTCAGCATTGGACGCCATCTTGGCGCGATCACACTTGTTCCGTTGCCGTTCAGGAGGCGCAGATTCAGCTCACCGAGACCTCGCGGGAACTCACCGAGTACTCTGCGCCTCCTGAACGCGCCTCTGATTTATGAGTTGGTCAAGTCGGTGATTTTGGGCACAGACACGTGGGTGATGAACTGTTGGGTGTAAAGCCCTGCCGTGTGTTCAAGACGACCTACCGGTAACCTACCGGTAGCCTACCTACCGGTGTGCCATCTTGAACGACTCGTTATGACCCAACGGTAGCCAAGATGGCTTCCAAGATGCCTTCTCATCGCCGCGGATTGCGCTTCTCAACCAAATGAGTAAACCAGCAGCTGCAGACTGCTCGTTCCTTGTGGAACTGATGAAATACGTTAAGCTGTAGCTGTGCATGAATGCTCGGCATCGCTCGAATAGAAATTTATGTCAAAACGACAGTGCTAACTTGGTGTAAGCAAGAATATTTCGATGTTCACTTCAAGGGAGATTACACAACAAACAAAGGGCTAATGTCAGATATAAGAGTTGCTTCCCTTAAAATTGTTTCGCTATCTGCCTTGGAAATGTTTTCTAACATCTTGCCCAGTAATTATTTCAGAGCAGATATTCTTTTAAAAAAGAAAAGTACAATATCAGCCTAACTTCTTGTAACGTCTCGCATAGGCTGGGTAATAATCACAGGTCGAAATGCGTGCCACAGCGCATATTTGTGATGATGACTTTCTTCCTTTCCCCGAAGGCAGCCATTTTGGCTATACACGGCGCAGCGGGCGCAACGGCTCTCCGGCGCGGTACGTACCGGTACGTACCGGTAGCCGTACCAAGTCGTTCAAGAGGCTACCGGTACGTACCGGTACGTACCGGTAGGCCTCTTGAACAGGCCCCTGCCTTAATAGCCCGAACGGTTGCACGGCGACAGGCCCGTGCAGCTGTCGCCCGTGCCACTCGTGCGGCGAGAACTGGGCTCGCCCTCAACTGCCCGTGCTCCGTGCGCGCCGAATGCCCCGACAGCTAGCTCGCTCTCTGTCGGCGAGAAGGTGTCGGGCAAAAAATTGCTTGCAGCACATGTTATGGGAGCTCGCTCCTCATTGGCTGAGAAACCGAATCTTCTTCTGAGGAGGAGGTTTTGTTGGCTTCTCGCGACTGTTTCCACAATTAAAATGGCGGATATAATCTACGGTTCGACCAGAAAACGCTGTATCTGTTGATCCTCAAAACCCATCCAAAGAAAATATAAGCCATGAACAGCATTAATTTATCACAGCTGTATGTTGATTGCATCGTTAGGTTGTGAAAGCGCTCACATTTTACAACTGGAAATGCAGGTCAACGCATCGACACGCGGGACGCGTTCGAGGCCTCGACACACATTTCGCCGACACCATCCGAACGACAAGCAAGTTAGGCCTTATAACTTAATAGCCCGACAGTCAGACGGGCGAACCGGCGTTTGGAGTCATCTCGGCGCGCTCTATTGAGAACGAACGCAGTGTCGGCGAGAACCCCGCACGCCGGTTCTCCCGTCTGACAGTCGGGCTACTAAGTTAGGCCTTAAGTGACGAGGATATGGCTTGAGAGGAGTGTACCCAGGGACAATTGTGTGAAAATAATGGAATTTGGTAAATGGCAAAAAGGTTAGGCAAAAAAAAGGTTGTAGTTACGGGAACCTGACCGATCCTCTTTTCTTTTCGCCGACCCTAAACTGTTTTTTTCCCGATCATGCTAAAGAAAGAAAGAAAGCAATTGGTAATCAACGAACTGCATACTGTCCCATCTTTTCTCCTCTATCAGCACTCAAGAAATTCACTATTTAAGGTGTTTTAAGAGCGATTTCAGTGTAGGAAGGCTTAGTTTCTGTTCAATTTAACCTCTTCTAAATAAATAAAAGTTCCGGCCGACCTAGCGACCCTTCCCACCCCCACCCCCACCCCCCACCCCCCATGTTACCTTAACCCCACCTTCTTTTCTTTCTTTTTGTGAGGGGATTGGGGTGGGGCGTGGGGGTGGGGTGGGGGGAGCCTCAAGGGGAAGGATCGTGACGAGCAGATGAGCGTGCTAAATCTAGGATTTCCCATTTCACCATGGCGTGTGGGAGGTGCCTGGTGAAAGACAGGATGCTGGAAAGGGATGTGTGGGTGGGCAGGGATAGATCGTGAGAGGTGTGCGTGGAAAAGATGCTGAATTCAGATAATCACATTAAACCATCGACATCGGATTGGTCAGGTTCGTGCCTGGGATCGCATGAAAATCGTTTTCCCCAGTGCATACCTCGATGTTTCAATCTGGCAAGCTGCAACTTCCGTCTGATTTCACGTTATGGACAAGGGACGCACTCATGCATCATGCGACCACGCATCCTGCATGCTGACGTTGTACGAGATTTATGCTCTTGATAATGGCGTCTGCAACAAGAGGAAATGGCCATTGTCTCTTGAGCGTTTGCCATCGGTCCTCCTCCTCCTCCTCCTCCTCCTCACGACAGAAACGATGTCACTTTCATGTCCAGGCTCACCGTTTTCTACGAGAAATGTCGATCATCCGCTATCGAAAATGGTCTCTTTTAAAGATACGTCAAATGCCACAAGTTTTACTCTTTATTAACATTTTCTACTTTTCATCTTGCGCCTGTATCAAAATCTTTCAAGCTCTGTCCCATACTGGCGCGAGACAGGGAAAGCTGAAAAGCTGCTGTTCTCGATGTCTTTTTTCGGTGGAACCACTGGGGGGAAAACGACGATCACGTTACATTTAGATAAGAACGACGGACTTTGCCATTAACGATCCCAACTTATTTAATGCAAAGAGTATGCTTGCTCACCGTTTGATTTTCTGTAACTCATTCCAGGTTTTGAATTGTATTTTAGCGAATGACGACAACGCTAACTTTCTCGTTTCGATGTTGGTACGACGGTTGTCGCTGTGGATAACATCTTTGAGCTATAACAGTCCGTTAGTAATGCTGATGTTGTGCTACCTGTCCCTTCAGCAGCCTCTGAATCTACACCGCTGTGTCAAAGGGTAACTTTTACAGGGAGTTCCTTTAACAAAAGTTAACTTTCACAGGGATTACCTCTTCGTAACAAATGCAACGTCATAATGCATTCCGCCAATGGGCATCATGCATGTTCTTTTTATTTGTTGACTCTTTAATATATAAAAACTTCCTACTACGTGACAAGTACTTTTTTACATGTTACCGCACGGTATGTGCGTGCATGAAAGTCATCGAGGAAGTTATCCAAGACGAAATAGTTGTTGACGAGAATGCGATCTGCCAACATAACACGGAGAGAATGTCAAGGAGACGTTGTCAAAGACTGCCGTGCACATTGTTCCACTTGCAAGATATCATGCATCCTTCCAAGTAAACTAACGCCCTCGCACCTGGGTAGAAGTCCCTGAGATGACACTGCACTGCAATTGGTGCACGCATTACGAAATATTGTCGTGTGGCATATCAAGTCAAGGCAAGTGGCACAGATTATATTGAATTGAGCTCTCCGTACGGTGTTGCGCCAACACTGTCGCAGGTGCTGCCATGCATCAAGCCATAATGTGAAGCTTTGTATTGGTGTGCTCTCTTGTTTGTTTCCTTTTGTGTTTCGTTTTGTTTTGTAGTGGGTGTGCGCAAGTTGTAGTTGACAAGAAATTCCATACCAAAAAGTGAGCAGTTAGGACATAATAATCCGCTGACATTACACATATGCACAAAAATTGTAACCAAGATAAACATCAAAATCGTGCTACACATATATATTGTGAGAGAAATTAATGTAAAAACACAACTGGATGAAAAAAGTAGACTCCTGTTGTAAACAACTTTGAACACACATTTGACTCCTGTTGTAAACAACTTTAAACACGCATTTGACTCCTGTTGTAAGCAACTTTGAACACGCATTCGACTCCTGCTGTAAACAACTTTGAACACGCATTAGACTCCTGTTGTAAACAACTTTGAACACGCATTAGACTCCTGTTGTAAACAACTTTGAACACGCATTTGTCTCCTGTTGTAAATAACTTTGAACACGCATTTGACTCCTGTTGTAAACAACTTTGAACACGCATTCGACTCCTGCTGTAAACAACCTTGAACACGTATTCGACTCCTGCTGTAAACAACTTTGAACACGCATTCGACTCCTGTTGTAAACAACTTTGAACACGCATTCGACTCCTGCTGTAACCAACTTTGAACACGCATTTGACTCCTGTTGTAAATAACTTTGAACACGCATTCGACTCCTGCTGTAAACAACTTTGAACACGCATTTGATTCCTGTTGTAAACAACTTTGAACACACATTTGATCCTGTTGTAAACAACTTTGAAAACGCATTCAACTCCTGCTGTAAACAACTTTGAACACGCATTTGACTCCTGTTGTAAACAACTTTGAACACGCATTTGACTCCTGTTGTAAACAACTTTGAACACGCATTAGACTCCTGTTGTAAACAACTTTTAACACACTTTTGACTCCTGTTGTAAACAACTTTAAACACGCATTTGACTCCTGTTGTAGACAAGTTTGAACGCATTAGACTCCTGTTGTAAACAACTTTGAACACGCATTTGACTCTTGTTGTAAATATATTTGAACACGTATTTGATGCTTGTTCTAAACAACGTTGAACATGCATTCCTCTTGTAAACAACTTTGAACACTCATTTGACTCCAGTTGTAAACAACTTTGAACACGCATTCGACTCCTGTTGTAAACAACTTTGAACACACATTTGATCCTGGTGTAAATAACTTTGAACACACATTTGACTCCTGTTGTAAATAATTTTGAAAATGTTTGATTCCTGTTGTAAATAATTTTGAACACGTATTTGACTCTTTTTGTAAATAATTTTGAACACACATTTGACTCCTGTTGTAAACAACTTTGAACACGCATTTGACTCTGTTTTAAACAGCTTTGAACATACATTTGACTCCTGTTGTAAACAACTTTGAACACGCATTTGACTCCTGTTGTAAATAATTTTGAACACGTATTTGACTCCTGTTGTAAATAATTTTGAACACGTATTTGACTCCTGTTGTAAACAACTTTGAGCACGCATTTGACTCCTGATGTAAATAATTTTGAACACACATTTGATTCCTGTTGTAAACAATTTTGAACACACATTTGACTCCTGTTCTAAACAACGTTGAACACGCATTAGACTCCTCTTGTAAACAATTTTAAACACGCATTTGACTCCTGTTGTAAACAACTTTGAACACACATTTGACTCTGTTGTAAACAACTTTGAACACGCATTCGACTCCTGCTGTAAACAACTTTAAACACGCATTCGACTCCTGCTATAAATAACTTTGAACACGCATTTGACTCTTGTTGTAAACAACTTTGAACACGCATTTGACTCCTGTTGCTTAGGATTTTACCCTACCGCGGCCTCTGTCAACGTCAACGGCCGTTTTTTTAAAACGACTGATTCGCTAGTAGTCGACTACAATCTGCAATCATTTTATTTGGAATTATCCGACTTATATCATTCTTGTACCAATTTAAATATCTGTTTGGTTTTTTCAAGATTTTCATCACACTAGTAACTTTTAATCTTCAAATCCGTATTTATGTTAATAATAATGATAATAATAATAATAATAATAATAATAATAATAATAATAATAATAATAATAATAATAATAATAATAATAATAATAATAATAATAATAATAATAATAATAATAATAATAATAATAATAATAATAATAATAATAATAATAATAATAATAATAATAATAAATAAATAAAAATTTATTTATACAGCGCATTTTCATTTACATGATCAAAGCGCTTTACAGGAATGAAAGACATGAAGCATAAACAATGCCAGACAAAAGTAAAGCAAAATCAGGCACAGTACACATACAATGCATAAGCACACAAGCAGGCCAAGCCCAAAGCACCACACCACAGCAACAACTTGACACAGGCGAAACCAATAAACCAATAAGACACGACACACGTACATGGCTTCGACTCACAAGCCAAACAATAACAGGACCAACCATGGGCACCCATATAAATCACGGAACGGATGAAAGCTCATCGCAGAGCATGGAAGACATGAATTATATCAACAGCATATACGACCGCACACAGTCAGCATTCTCAACGGAAACAATATCAACAGGATTAACCATATAACTATACACATAAAGCAGAGTACATAAACATGATCTGCAGAATGCACGACATCAGCACACCAAAAAACAATAATTAATGCAATTACATACAAACAGAATTGAATAACATGCGAGACGGTACATAAAGCATGTATGTGGACACCCAAAACTAGCACATGAGTTGCAGTAAGCGTACAGACATGGAATAGTCACCGAAGCCCAGTCCAAAGAGGGGGAGGGTAGTCTTATGTATATGAAACTGAGAAGAGGTGCGTTTTCAGGCCTGTGCGGAAAGAGTCAGGCGAGGTAGAGTGACGAAGACTGACAGGGAGAGAGTTCCAGACGAGAGGAGCAGAAAAAGAAAAAGAGCGTTCGCCAAAAGATTTGGTGTTGACTCTTGGAGTGCAGAGAATAGAGGTGTCTGCCGAGGAACGGAGTGTCCTGGCTGGTGTGTATGTCTGAATCATGTCTGTGAGGTATGCGGGTCCTGTATGCGTGAATGCACTAAAGGATAGGCATGCAATTTTATATTTCATGCGCGACTCGACGGGAAGCCAGTGCAGTGCTTGAAGGTGCTGGGAAATGTGATCAGACTTGCGGACTGATGATCAGGCGTTCTGCGTTGTTCTGCAGTTTCTGTAGCCTGTTCAGGAGATACTGGGGACAGCCGTACAGCAGGGCATTACAATAGTCCAGTCGGGATAGAATGAACGCAGAGACAAGAGTGTGGGTCGCTTCTTAAGAAAGATAATGCCGTATGGAACTAATGCGACGGAGTTCGTGGTTGACAGCACAAATAATGCTTAGAACCTGCGCATGCAGAGTCAGGTGGGAGTCCAGCGTAACGAATAGGTTTTTGACTGAATCAAAGAAGGGGACAGTAGCATTGCCAATGGTGATGGATTCTGGGGACTGCATGGAGGAAGATATGCGTGGAGAAGCAACGACCATAACCTCTGTTTTTTCATCATTCAGTTTTAACTTATTAAATGTCATCCATGATTTTATGTCAAGGATACATTCTTGCATTGAGTGCATGAGAGTATCAAAGTCCTGAGGATCAGCAGATTTCTGTAACTGCATATCATCTGCATAGGAGTGATGAAGAACCGAGTGCGCTGCTATAACGTCCGCGAGGGAAGTGATATATAAAACAAACAAAACCGGTCCTAAGGCCCAACCCTGGGGTACCCCATAGCGCAGCAGAGCAGGATCGGAGATGCTGTTGTTGATGGAGACAGTCTGAGTAGAGTTGGACAAGAAGGAAGAAAACCAGAGCAAGACAGAATCACTAACGCCAAACATATTTCCCAAACGACTGAGGAGAAGACCATGATCAATGGTGTCAAAAGCTGCCGATAAGTCGAGTAGCGTCAGAATAGATACCCTTCCTTGGTCTAAAGAAAGTAGGAGGTCGTTTACAATGTTCACTAAAGCAGTTTCTGTACTATGTCCAGACCGATACGCAGATTGCAAAGGACTGAGGAGATGAGTGGTTGCAAGGTGTGCAGAGAGCCGGGAGAGAACTATCTTTTTTATCAACTTAGAGACAAACGACAAGTTACTCACGGGACGGATATTTTTCAGCTCATTGCGGTCGAGAGTAGGTTTCTTTAACAGTGGCGTAACAAAAGCAGCCTTGTGGACATCCGGGAAAATTCAAGAAACAAGGGAGTCATTTACAATTTTTGTCAGGAGGGGAGCACTGCATCTAAATCCTCAAATAGCAGGGGAGTTGGGATCGTGTCGAGGTCACATGTTTTCGGGGCAGAGCTAGACAAGATCTTGCGGACTTCTGATTCAGTGACAGGGGGGAAGGATTCTAATGGATCGCCACTGAATGGTTTTCCTAGGAGGTGTGAGACAGAGGGTTGAGCATCTAGGTCATCTCTGAGCTTTTCTACCTTGGCCACAAAGTAGCTGGAGAACACGTCAGGGAGCGAGGATGAGGGGTACACTGTGGGAAGAAGGGTGGGACTGGTTCTAGCGCACAGATCATTGGTTATGCGATACAGTTCGTTGCTTGATTTTGCTTGAGCGATCTGAGTAGTGTAAAACATAGACTTAGCTTTGTGAACAATGAAGGTCACGAAATTCTTGGCTTTCTTGTACAACTGTTCGTACACAGTCACACCAGACTGCCTCCACTCTCTCTTCACGATGCCGATCTCTCTTGGCCTGGAGAAGCTCATCAGGCCACACATATTCTTTCAATCCATTAGTGAATGCAACCCATATCAAAATGAGTTTAGATTAATAAAACAAACCATTCTACAACTTTAAAGGCGTAATTGACATAACAGCCGCAGAGCTCTAGTAATATTCTGTAACTGCACTCTTCAGTTAGGTCAGTTGTAGATGGGATCTTATAACAGCAGCTTTATAAAGGATTCTGCCTTACAGAGAAACGCTGACCCACACAGACAGGAACTTCCGGAGAGCTCCACACGGTTAGCAGCTAAGGCACAACAGAAAGTCGAGGCTTGATGTTAATGCATATTGTCATGCTAGACACAGCGTTTCTGACAGGGTAGAAAGTTTTTGCTAGCTATTACACTAATACCCACACCATCCTGTCCGACGCAGAAAACGTTTCAGGCCTCTACAAATCTTGACATTCAAATTGTAGTCAAATTCAGAATATCGGCAGCCGAGGATATCCGGCTTTTAGGCCACTATATCGCCGTGACTGTAGTGAAAAAGCGGACCAGAAAAAAGACGCCTCAACCTGCCTGAGAGCGTGACCACAACACAAAACGTCGAGTCGCTCTGGTGTTCCGTCAGGAACTACCTTTCTAAACAGCTTTTTTCCCTTGCAGTGCATGAGGGAAGTAGGCATGCCACAAAAAGCATACGACTTATTGTTGACACAGAGTGGGTTCAGGCGAGACGAGGGAAGGACATGGGGTTGGGTATGTCAGTCGGAGGACAATTACAGCAGCGTTCTGGTCGTGCCAGTGAGACTGATGAAGATGCGAAGAATATAGAAAAGGGCGCGACTGAGAGTGTTCGTCCATCACTACCAGTTTTGAGTCACGTCGTCAGTCCGTGGTTGTTCAGTAAGTACATTTCCGTAGAGTGGACCAATACTTCCACTTTAGGTACGGACATTTTCTCTACACATGAGACATACTTCGATGGACGCACAGGAGACAGCGAGTGGTCGTCACTATTTTTGACAGCAGCATGCTTTGGGCCCTCTTCTTTAATGCTTGGAATTGCTGCTTCCGGAATGAACGTTTTAATGCAAATGTGCAGAGTTCTTTTTAAAGGCCATATAAGATATCCACGGGATGCTTTTCTCTGCTTTTATGAAGCACTCACTCAAACAAAACTTACTATAAATGATGTGTGTAAATAGGAACACAGATTTGGGGACGACTATTACAGACTAGGAATAGACTGTCCTCTCTTACAATTCCAAGATAAAGTCTTGTCCTCCCTCCCTCCAAATTGAGGAATCTCCCTCCGCACACTGGAGACCTGTTTTTTTTATCAGAGCCACTCTGAAATTCCCAAATCGCTTGTTCAGTTTCGCCATTCCCTCTTTTCCCTCAAGCACGCGCTTTTGTTACTTCCGGAAGAGAATACTCTGGGCAAAGTATTAATCGGCGTGCATTATCGGGCGGGGAACTCCTAGTACGGAATGAACACGTTGTGGTGTGTTTCCAACAAGCTTTGTAGGAAATGAGATTCTAACTGGACTTCGAACATCATTAGGTGACTCATACGAGAGACTGGGCTAAAGTACAATGACGATTTATTCAAAACAGAAAGACCAAAAAATATTAACAGGAACTTCCCAACCCTTCAATCTTGTTTAGGATTTATTCAAAGTATATCGAACAGAATAAGAATAACCTATCAGATCTTAAATCCATGGAGAGGCAAAATATAATGATGTCGATGATGGCATGTTAATGTACATCGGAAAATTAGTTTGCTGCCGCTTTGGGAACAATTTTCTTTTTCTGTCAATCGTAGGGAAATGTTAAGGTTCTCATTTGCGTAGAAACCGTGTAGACCTACTCCGCCAGTTTAGAATCGTGTTTTGACGTCATGTTAGGTTTTTAGAACTAGATTTTACAATGATGCATTCTACAATTACCACTTTACCCTATTCCAAGTAACCAACAAATGTTATCACAAAGAATGAAAACATTAAAGCAACTTAAAGGGTGTCTGTGTGTGCAAAGCTACACTTATAACACTCAAGACAAAACAATTGCCAACTTGCCAGTGTTACAAAACACCAGAAGGAAAATTCGATATATGCCCATCTCCTGGCCCTCTAAATACCAGATTGTCACTGACGGCGATCTAAAATCAAACTTTTGGCTGCAGTCACCATATGCTTCCTTAAATTTGATACATATAAAACTTTAGGTTTATCGATAAACTGACATGTCGTATGAATGCAGTCATTCATTCATTGTTGCTTTGTTCATTAATTCATTTACTCAATCGTTCTTCAGCCATTCGTTTGTTCGTTCATTGCCTAATGACCGCGCCAGATGTCAGTCAAGGGTTTTTTCCCAATCTATATTCAGCTTGAGTTCACTCCACCCTAGATCTGATCAAACTCCAACTGTACACGTAGTGTACTGTTGTTGTTTTTTCTCGTTATATCGATGTGATTCCCAATCCTTTGAGTGTGGGATAGTGGATACATACAGTCTTCGGAAAAAGAAAAAAAAGCTACTGACCTCTTCATCGTTAACTGAACTTCCCATTACGTTGTTCGGTGCTTCGAGAGGTACAGAAGATGTGCCCGAGTCAACTCACCAAAAGCCACTAAAAACCTTTTCTGACAATTCTGTTGATTACCCAGAGTACTCAATCGCAATATGACAGGCATTTTAGTCACAAGGATCCTGCTGTTAAAAGTAGACGCCTTGGAAGAGTGCATCGAAACCCCCTAGAATGATTCTTGCCTGGGAAACATCAGTGCACATGGAAGCACCTCAGAGTACTAGTTCTGACAGTTTTTGTGTACATATGTTGCTTTCTTGTGAAGGAAGCGACATATCCTCCTTCTTCTTCTTCTGGGGCTTTTTTTATCGTGTTCTGGAATTATCGTGCTCGACATCAACATGAACTGCCTGGAGTAGAAATGCATTCTCGGGGTCCTAATGCCGGTAGTCTTTGCAGCTCAGATTTTGAGGAATGTGTTACAATATGTCCTCAAATAAAGCAAATGTATTGTTTCCACATTGCACTTTATTTGACACAAGAAAATTCAATTGCTTGTTTGATTTATATTATTAAATCAGGTTTACTACATTGTGTTGACTTGCTGCTTCTTGCAAATCTAATTATCTTAGTTGGCTGAAGTATTTATTTCTGTTCTTCCTTTGGTTTCACGTCAGTATGTGCTCCCTCTGATGATAAACTTGCATGCACTTTCGGTTATAAAATATGTGGTATTAGGTTACTTGCTGACTTTTCTCTTCTTCTTTTTTTTCCTTCGAGACAGCGTTGTTCTCACATGCTCATCAGGCACACAACAGCTTCATAGGCCTACTCTTCAAAAACCAGACGCGACTGGTGACGTTTCCGTTCCTGCCTTGTCTGTTGGGTAAGCTTCTGTCCGAGTGTAGATCGCAACTGCAACACGCAGCACCTCTTTACGACACCGAAAATAGTCTGAAAGAAACGTCAGTAGGTTTTGGGAAATCTCTCTCTCTCGCTCTCTCTCTCTCTCGCGCGCGCGCGCTTTCTCTCTCTCTCTCTCTCTCTCTCTCTCTCTCTCTCTCTCTCTCTCTCTCTCGCGCGCGCGCGCGCGCGCGCTCTCTCTCTCTCTCTCTCTCTCTCGCTCGACAGGTTAAGTCCCCAAAACTATAGAGGGATATCGTTGCTGTGTAGTGTAAGTAAAATTTTTATGTCTGTGTTGACAAACCGTCTCCGTGCCTGGGCAGAAAAATGTGACAAGTTTTGCCTAGAGCAAGCAGGGTTTCGGAAGGACCATTCCACCATTGATCATGTTTTTACCCTTCATTCTCTTGCAGTCAGGCATGTGTACGGTAGTGGTAGAGGGAAACTCTACGTCGCCTTTGTTGACTACCGACGGGCCTTTGACTCTGTTGATAGGGCTCGTCTTTGGACAGTGCTGGCGGAGTCGGGGATTTCAACAAAGTTCTTGAGAATGCTTCAGTCGGTTTACTCACAAGTGCAGGCGTGTGTACGGTGGAATGGCACCATGTCAGATTTCTTTGACTGTTCCGTCGGCGTAAGACAGGGGGCAGTCGAGTCCCCGATAATTTTTTGTCTATTCATTGAACACGTTGCAAGGTACATTCGTACATACGGGCGCCATGGTGTTCAGCTACTGCCCGGGATGACAGAGGTGTTTTCGCTTATCTTTGCAGACGACATTGTTCTGCTTTCTACTACCCCTGTTGGTTTACAGTGCCAGATAAATAACCTATATCACGCATCCAAGAGATTGGGTCTTCACGTCAATATTGACAAAACAAAGGTCATGGTTTTCCGTAGGGGCGGTTTTCTGGGTCGAGGGGAAAGGTGGTCCATGGGAGGAGCAGATCTGGAAGTGGTTAATGAGTATAAATACTTAGGATTCGTGTTCACTACTAAATTATCGGTATCTTCTGCTCTCGAAAGCCTGGGTGTAAAAGCCAAGAAAAAAACTGTACAGTTGATTAAGGCAATGTGGCATCTTCGCACTATGAACACAGCAGTTTTTTTCCGTTTGTACGATGCTCAAATACAGCCTTCTTTACTCTATGGTTCAGAGTTGTGGGGATTGGAGACAAGAGAAAGTATTGAGAAGGCGCACATGTTTGCATGCAAGCGCTTTCTCAATGTTTCTGTAAAAACTCCAAATGTCATGTGCAGTGGTGAGCTGGGTAGATACCCAATGTTTATTAACACTATCATTCGGGCGATTAGATACTGGTTTCGGCTGAGCAGGATGTCGGAAAGCAGATTGCCAAAGCAAGCCTACTTAATGCTATCGAAAGAAAGTGTGTGTGGGAAGCTGAATTGGGTAAAATCAGTTGAACAATGTCTGTCAAGACTTGGATTTGGCTATGTGTGGACAACTTGTGGGCACATAAATGAAAAGAGCTTTATTAGATTGCTAAAACAAAGACTGTGTGACTGCTCCCTTCAAGAATGGCACATGAAAATTAGTGAAAGTAACAGACTTGCCTTTTATGGATCCTTTAAGCACTCTATACAGTGTGAGAGTTATTTGAATTACATAAATATAAGAAAATTTAGGGATGCATTTGTACGTTTCCGTGTTGGAAATTTTGCTCTTGGGTCAAACCTGCGCAATCCTGACCATGATGCAGACAGAGAGTGTCCATTTTGCGGAGAGTACGAGGATGAGCGGCATTTTTTAATCCATTGTCATATATATAGGGACCTACGAGATAAATATATTTCAAAATACCTGAAAAATGCAAGGTATATTGATGTGACGCACCTGATCAATGGATGTGATATAAGAAAGACACGCGATGTATCGATGTATATATTTTATGCTTTTAAACTTCGTTGTGAGAGGCTCACGAACTCGACTGAGGAAAATCATGTATAAAGTGAAATTAATGCCACCTGATATGTACATCAAGCAACTACAACCAGTCATTTAGGTTAACGATGTTTCTGTAAGATTGGAACTTTCTTCTACTTGTATGGCACTTAGCTTTACTGACTGTACTGGTTTTACACTTGTACATAACATGTTCTATTTTTTGCATATGTACATACATGTGAATTATACTGTCTTGACGGGTCGTCGGCCGAAATAAACAAATCGAATCGAATCGAATCTCTCTCTCTCTCTCTCTCTCTCTCTCTCTCTCTCTCTCTCTCTCTCTCTCTCTCTCTCTCTCTCTCTCTCTCTCTCTCTCTCTCTCTCTCTCTCTCTCGCTCTCTCTCGCGCTCTCTCTCTCTCGCTCTCTCTCTCTCTCTCTCTCTCTCTCTCTCTCTCTCTCTCTCTCTCTCTCTCTCTCTCTCTGTGTGCGCGCGCGCGCGAGTGTGTATATAAGAGGCGGATACACCTTTGCTAGGGCACATCATGGCACACGTCATGAGCACACATTCAAACGTACACACGTGACAATCATATATCACAATGTGTTGGTTGAGTGTTGGTTTGTGTGCTTGCTTGCTTGCTTGCTTTGTTTGTTTGTTTGTCTGTTTGTTTGTTTGTTTGTTAAGTGAAGGTATTGATTTGGTTTGGTTAGGCTTCTATTCGTTTCATTTCGTTTGGAATTGTTTGATGAGGTCTGATTTGCTTCGCCTTGATTAGGTCCCAGTCTGCTTTGGTCAGGTTTGTGCTGTTAGCCATCCTTCCCCTGTTTTCTGTCTCGGCAGCAATACAGAGGGTGCAGCACGAATGAGAAAAGGAAGGGTGGCAGTAACCTTTTACAGCGACTGCAAATACTCTTCAAACGACTGCTCTTGCTGATCGATTGACTCAATATTGACACGTTGACACAAGGAACTTTTTTTTCTCTCGGCGCCAGGGACATTTCCACTCCATCAGTTCCACTGACCGCCACGCCAGTGTTGACGCGGCATGAGGGAAAGAGGCCAAAGAAAGGCGGCGATGCCTTGAGTGAATCATTAACGCCACGTCTGACGGCCACAGCGCGACAAAGCCTCCAATCTCACTACATGCTGTTGCTTTTGGCGCTGCAGGGAGCATGGGCAAGGATTACTTTATAGAAGGAAAGACATCTCTCACGTGACAACTGCCCATTCGTCAGGATGTCACAAAACCCAGCCCGAAATCACTGACCGATGACAACTTCCTCTAGTAAGTGTTACGTTGACGTGTCATGGCGCCAGTGTCCGAAGGAGACTTTGAGAATTTGGCAACAATGTTAAACAATGTCGAAAAAAATAAAAATTCAGGAGGAAGACGTTGTGATGGTGGCAGAAGAAGAAGAAGAAGAAGGAGGAGGAGGAGGAGGAGGAGGAGGAGGAGGAGGAGGAGGAGGAGGAGGAGGAGGAGGAGGAGGAGAGGAGGAGGAGGAGGAGGAGGAGGAGGAGGAGGAGGAGGAGGAGGAGGAGGAGGAGGAGGAGGAGGAGAGGAGGAGGAGGAGGAGGAGGAGGAGGAGGAGGAGGAGGAGGAGGAGGAGGAGGAGGAGGGGGAGGAGGAGGAGGAAGAGGAGGGGAAGGGGGAGGGGGAGGAGGAGGGGAAGGGGGAGGGGGAGGAGGGGAAGGGGGAGGGGGAGGAGGAGGAGGGGAAGGGGGGGGAGGAGGAGGAGGAGGAGGAGGAGGAGGAGGAGGAGGAGGAGGAGGAGGAGGAGGAGGAGGAGGAGGAGGAGGAGGAGGAGGAGGAGGAGGAGAGAGGAGGAGGGGAGGAGGAGGAGGAGGAGGAGGAGGAGGAGGAGGAGGAGGAGGAGGAGGAGGAGGAGGAGCGGATGAGTAAAAGGAAACCAAGGACGAATGAGAGCAGTATGATGAGGAAAAAGATGAGAACGAAAGTAAGAGGTGAACGATCAGAAGAATTAGGAGCATGAGGAGAAAGGAAGAGTTGATGAAAATCATAACAAATATGATGATGGTAACAACGATGAGAATGACAACGACGATTACAACACGCTGACTGGCGTCTTCACTCAGTATCGGGCCAATGTTCTCAGGAGGAACCACCAGACCAGAATGCCACCACTACAAGTTGTGTAGTCCCCAGGTCTTCTGTCTCTTCCCTGTTCCCTTCACTGCTTCAACTGTTCAAGCATTGATCGGCGCGATAAGTTTTAATCTTCTGCACAACATCAAAGCAATGCAGAATACAAGCTGGTACATGGACATCCTTTGCTGTTCTGATTCTTTACGAATGTAGGCAGGTTGCAAAGGTGCGATGAGGCTGCCCACTGAATAAAGCCTGGTGTCCAAATTCTCCATGCACCTACAGACCTACCTGACTCTCTTGCAGGACATGATGTCCCCCACAGTATTCATTTACGAAATCTTATATTTCACAAATGGTAAAATACAACTATTTACGTCAAATTCAATGGATTTTGAGCCAACTCTGGATGAAACATTTCGTAGATTTGATTTGTCATGCGCCGATATACATACATGTATAGTCAGCGCTGAGAAAGGAAAGGAAAATTTACTGTTGCCACAAATGTCTAGCGAGACAGGAACAATGATGTGTATTTTTACATGAGGTCATTCTGTTGAAGTTGGTTGTTTTAGTTTCCGAACGGCATGAATAGTGAATGCCTGGGAAAGCAGCTGTCGTCGAGGATACTTCTTTGCGGAAAGGGAATTGGAGGAATAATTGTGTTTGGTGGGCGTGAAAAAGAAGAACGAGGCATATTGGCCGAGATAGTGCTAGCGTCACAGACACGAAGAGACTTGAATTATTCAACCGCTCCACAATGCACATCCACGTGGAAAAGAAACAAAAGCCTACAGATAGCGTAGTCAAAAATTAAAAGCTAAATACAGTGCATAGATGATGAAATAGACGGTGCGACAATATTTTGCCGGCAAAATATTTGGCAAATCTTCAACTTCAGTGATTTGTCTATTCTAGCGGATAGAATGTCATCGCAAAGCAATTTTGTTTCTTGTTTCCAGTGACTGACAGGCACCTTCTGGACATAACGTCAAATCCATGAAGCATTTTCATTCATTTGGTCGGATTATTTGTCAAATATCTCACTTTTTCTTCCTAAGGCTAGACCTGAAACGGAAACCTCAGTTTATTATTAAGTATTGTCAAAGGAAATACGCACATCACAGACCAGTAATATTTTCAAGTTTGAAAAAATCCTAGGAACATCGTTTTTGGTAGGTTCAATGGAATCTTCACATGAAATAGACACGGCGGGAAGGTATCATATTTGCGTTAATTGCGCTGTCAGAGAGATTGTCAACTAATTTATCAACACAGAAACAAACAGCCAGAAAAAGCCAGACAGAATTCAGATTATGAACAAACATACAGGCAACCGGAAACGTAGTCGCACATTCAGACACGTGACAGATGTACACAAAGAAACACACTCTCTCTCTCTCTATATATATATATATGTATATATACACAAACACACATGCTCGCGCGCACACACACACACACATTCACACACGCGCGCGCGCGCGCACGCACGCACACACACACACGTCATGATAGTCCGTCGACTTGGACAATGACGTCAGTGAAGCCGAAATTGAGATGGCAGTCGAAACTTAGATGTGTAGAGTGTGTGACAACGAGGGCAGACTTCAACCACCGTCAATAAATGAGCGTATCGAGCGCCTTTTGCGCTGACGTTTTTATTGTCAACGGCAAACAAAGGATTGTCTTCTTTTTCTTCTAGCATTTGACTTTATTTCGAATTGTTGCCCTCCAGAAACTGCAAAGATCAGGTGCTCCCAACTGAATTCCTGCAAGTCTTCAAGGATATTTCAAGGCGGTCTCTGTAGATGCTCGACGGATTCTCTATTTCTTTGTTTCCATTGACGAGCTCTGAATAGAAGGCTTGTTTTGTCCGCTTGTTATCTTTACTACCAACCACACGGCCTGCCCAGTGTTATTTTTTTATGAGCGCTTCGTTCTTGGCAACCATTATCTTCTACGGATAATAGTATTTGACATTCAGTCTGTCGCAAACACACACACGTACGCTTATGTACGCGCATGCACACACGCACGCACGTAAACATACCACGCTTATACACGTACAGACCTACACACAGACGTGAACACGCACAGGCACGCACAAGCATACACACACATACATACACACATAGGACCGACCGAAACGCCTGAGCCTACCGACAGATAGCAGGGCCGATGACGGCGCTGATCAAAGGCAAGTGGTGGATAGAGAGGAGATGGCGGAAAAAGGGAGAGCGATGTACGGCCTCTAGTCCGTCACCGTGGTGTCATGTATCTCCCGCCTCCTGCTTCCTGGACCCAGCATCCGCAATCTTCAGTCAGGCTTTCGTGCAGTTTTTGCTTCATCGCACTCCCAGTGCCCATGGGCGCCAGGCTCGACCCCTGAGCGAGCCGGGGACCCGGATGTAAGACAAGGCATACCGGCTGTGACGACATTCGCCGGGGGAGAGGACTTTTGATCAGTTGTGGACGCGTGCAAATCGCGACTACAGCGTTTTCATCACTCACGGCATTTTGTTCCTCTCGAAAAGAGTCCAGCCTAAATCGGGAGAGTTTCGTCGGCATGCGCTGAAGTCAGTTAAAGATCAAAACGTGACCTGCATCTGTCGTCTTGAGACCGCCAGTTTTATAAAAAGAACATTAAAAATAGTTTTTAATGAGGACCTGCTTTCAAGGAGCAGAGGAAAAAGATCGCGTTTTCAGCCTGTGCATCTTTTACATTGATAATAGCGCTGACATACAACAGAATCTGTTTCATCCGAGTTTTATTAGCGTTACCCTTTCAGGACACAGCTATTAACTGCACACGCTCATACGCATTACTTCTTGTAAAGGTCCGGTGTAATCTGCGATCACCCCTGTTGTAAAAATGATATCAGACATGTTTCGTTGTAAATGCTTAAAGATTCACGAGAGCACCCGCCAAGTTGTACTGTTTGTAGATACATGATTAATAATTCAACCTATCACAGTATCAGTGACGTTTTTGGGGTCTGTAGTCAGAACACTTTATTTGTGAAATATTTCTTTGTAATACTGCTTGTTCTCACCTGGCCGTACAAAATCATTCAATTATTTTCGTGCTCATGCGCGAGTTCGTGACGTCACTGTAGTATCTACTTCTCACCGTCAAACATGGCGACGTACGATGCATAATTAAAAACCTGGAAATGGGTTGCGAAAGAAGCGACTCTGACTGCAATTCTACCACTTTCAATAAATATTGTTGTGAAAAACTTTCACGTATTCCAGAACCACATCGGAACGAGCCTTACTGCAGCGAATCAGATGACGAATCAGCAGAGTACAATATTGACATTAAGTTTCGTTCTCCGAGACTATCTGATCGACTTCGGTCCACACTGCGTCTTGGTAAGGGAGATGAAAATTGCAGTTTGCACTGATGACATTCATAACATTACTGGTGGTTGCCTATCTGAAGCAACAAGGGCAGACTGTGAAGTCCTGCCTCTCCTTTGAGTATGTGTGTCCATGTGACTGGCCAGGCCGATTCACGAGCCTTCTTGACGGGCACAGTGGGGACTCTGGGAGGTCGCCTTGCCAAAATACACAACGCACTGAAAACCACTGCATGCGTCTGCTGAACTAGAGGCTTGTTCAGGAGGCGCAGCGCTGCACAGCGCTGCATGTGATTCACTCCTGAACAGCAATTTTGGGGCGTGATTCACTCAGCGCTGAGCAGCGCTGTGCATCACAGATCCGAGGTGATTCGGACGGTTTTCAAAATGGCGTCTTCGATCCCGCACTGGCCGTCGATGCGTAAACTAACCCCCAGAAACATCATTTTGGGACTGGAACGGGCTTTATTTGCCCCAAGCGCTCTGGATGCGCGAGTAATGGCAAGTAAGGATGACACAGTAGTGGACTTTATTCATGCAGAATACATTTAAACGTGCATAAACGATGTCTGTGGCAAAGAAAACACTTTCTTAGCGTATATCAACACAACATGGGGCGCAGAAGATTTACATCCCCTTTAACAAGTGAAGCGCTGCACTAAATATGTAGGTGTTCAGGAGAGGCAAAGAGCGCTCAATTGCCAACATGAACAGCTCGTGCAGCGCTTTGTACTCCTGAACAAGTCTTAGAAATCGCCACTCTTGTTCCAGCAGTCGTCCCCTAGAAAAAAAAAGGTGAGCGCTTTGACTATTTTCAGCGTTTATTTGATAGTCGTGATCGCGCCGGTTGGATACGCCGTCTGCTAGGCGTGTTCTCGACGTGTGCACGCCGACAGGCAGACGAGAGGGTGACGGCGCTTCGGCTTTGTTGTCCTCCCAGCGTGCTTCTGCGTATGCCCGGCCAATCCGTTTCGCTTGAATTGTTTGGTGGATTTGCTTATTTCTTTCTTCACACTATTTAGTCTAGTCCGCTTGTCTGCTCTCCACCAGTTTGCTGAATCTGATCTGATTTGGTGTTGCAAACTGAGAGCATTGCGACCTCACTAAAAACTATGGACGCTCATTCCATCGAAATTTCTCCGTGAACATTCTACAACTGTGCGCTCTTTGCCACTTTGATTTCTCTGTAGCGACACGGTGGGCGTAAAAACAATACCCGCGGGAAGTTCATTTGTAGTAGTCTGATCCATGTCGCCCACCGACTGCATACTATCGCGACATCCCTTCCCATGTATAGTGCGATTTTCGACATTTCCAGGTGTGAAAAACTTCATTAATTGAAAATCGGATTTCATTTTTCGGGTGCCAATTGAACACAACATCATATTTTATCTACCACTAGGGTCGCCTCTTTAATCGGTTTTTCTTGCGCGTTCTGGTGGAATTTTCACTATTAGAGCCAGAGGTTTTAATTGAAAGCCAGTCATGTTAACATGGACCTTCAGGTTTTGATACGTGGCATGCTTTAGCCTAAAATAAGTCTTATCGATTTCCCCAACATCAGCACCCGAGTGACCTATCCATATTTCAGGGCAGGTAAGGTTTCTGCATTCTGGCACACGTCAGAGATATCAAATGTTGTCATCTCTGGCATACCAGACGGAACTCACCATTTTTTCTTTACAGTGCTCACTGTCTGCCGTCGTGTACAGCATACCGCTCGCGTTTGAAGTTTTGTAAAGGTCCAATTGTCCAACTGCTCTCACTCGTGAAAAGCAGAAAGCTGAAGTGGTACGGTCACGTGTCAAGAGGCAGTGGGCTGGCCAAGACCATCCTGCAAGGTACCGTACCAGGTGGGAGAAGGAGAGGCAGGCAGAGAAAGAGGTGGGAAGACAACATCAAAGAGTGGACAGGCTTGACCTTTGCTGACTCACAGCGAGCCGCAGAGGATAGATATCGATGGAGGAAGATTGTCCGAAAGTCATCAGT
>JAWQFJ010033906.1:152500-190681 GCA_034096865.1 Theodoxus fluviatilis
TGAATGAATTCGTCCGTCCCTAGCGTGTCAAAAGTCCAGCAGTCCAGTTCTCTGACCCGATTCAACCCTCTCTCTGCATGAACACGCTAATCTCGTTCCCTAAAGTCTATTGAATTACAAAAAACACGATAAAACACAATGGAACACTATCATAGTTTGTTGTTTGCAGCAGCTCCCCGGGGTAATAACTCCTGAGAACAGAGGCACTGCGCTTTGGCCGTAGTGGAGAAAATGATCACACACTTTGGTGCCTAGCTGTGACCCAGAAATTTCCGCTTTGACGCATCTGTCGCATCAAATTATGTGTCACTTTTGGGGCATTCCACGGCTTCTGCCCTCTTTGCCACCCGAGGCAACCACATTGTACCCAGGCGCCTCGCCAGAAGGGTCTCGGGTGTTCGATGGGGAAGGGGTCAACGGCCGTTGGGGACAGCTCCGGTCTGACAGGAAACAGTTTCCCAGACCTCTCTACTGTGCGCTGCATCGCCTCATCGAGCGGAGAGAAAGGCTGCTGTTTCTGAGCAGCGCTGGTCGTCGCCCCGACGTCTGGTGTCAGCCCATGACTCCTAGACTGTCTGTCTTCATGGACGGCTCCTCCTCGTGGGAGTCCAGGCCCTTGAAGGCAACAACCGAAGAGAATGAGTTAGTTGGCTTCTCTTTGATGGGACTGCCCGACGTTACATGTCAGAAAATGAACGGAAGCGTTAAACCTTGTGGGAATTCGTGCAGTTTTTCCACTGGCATGACCCAGAGGTGAAATAATGGATCTCCTGTTTCCTCAACTTTCGTCTGATTAGATTCACTTGAACGTTTGCAGTTGTCTGGAGTGAAACACGAGCTCACTGGGGCGAAGACTACGGCAGAGCTAGGGGACGAAGGTAGAACAGATGCAGTGAGGTGGGAGAGTTTCTGGAGTGTATGAAAGAAGCTGTCAATAACAGTGGGTTTTTTTCTTCAGGTTTATGTTTATGAAACGTATTCGTGTCCCATGCTTTCATCTACTGTATGTATACAATACATACTTTCATGATTTGAATGCTCACTGACAGTGTCAGATTACATTTCAAATGCGAGTCGGGCTCAAGGAGACTGGTAGACTTTTGCTATGGTAGACTGGCAGAAAACATCGAGGCAGTGAACCTGTACATGATCCCACCCCCACCCCCCAACCCTCATCCCACATTTGGTGCTCAAACCTATGAGTTTGCGTGCAACTGACGGCTGTCGCCAGCGCGGGAAACAGGGCAGTTGAGTAAGGTTGCTGCCTCGGGACATCTCCGCCTTCTTCACGCAAGGTCCTCTGCCTGCCGAGCAGTCCAGACATGCTTCCTTGCAGCTTCGCATCCGGGACAGTTCTTCGGACTTTCCGCGTATACGCTCGCAATTCAGACAACTTTGCTTTTCCCAGTCCCTTTCCCCACTTCTGGCCTTTTCAACTGTCTTCTTTAGCAACATCCGTTGACCAAGTGCATGTGGAGGCAGCCTTTAAATGAGCATTGTGCTGCTCGGGCACTCCACTGACGAACAAAATTCATGAAAGCATAACGTTACATAAAACGGCAACGCTCACTCGCGTGATTCTATGAGCTCCCGGCGGAATAAGGCGCCGGCGAAGCTTCTCTACCCAGGCCTGTATTGGACTGGCCACCGCATTGCATGCCAGGTCTTTCCCTCTTCGTGCATTTTCTGCTCCACTGTGCGTCGCCATGTGCCGAGTGGTATACCTCTCTTGAGCCTCCCAGTTGGTCCCCTGTAGGTTAGGGGTCAGAAGAGACCCAACGCGTCTCCCTACGAGATTTGTAAGAGGCGAATAAATAGGGATATCATGATTTTATTTGCGTTTGCTCTAAAATATTCTAGTAATTTTTGTGCTTAATGACCTTACCGCCTACAAAGGTTGATAGGCCGAAAGACTCCACGCATCCGTCCATCCCAGGTCAGGCCCATTCTGATACTGTGTGAAGGTGGCGGTCTCTCTTCGTGCAGAGAACATGGCCAAGCCATCTCAAGCGCCTCCTCTTTACTTCATCGATAAACTGCAACCTGCTGGCCGTACTTTACTCTGGCATGACAACGTCGCAATATTCTAATACGTATCTGATATTGAACATAAATTGGGAAAATATTAAATGATCATTGGATACTTTACTCCTTTTGATATGGTTTCATGGTTTCGCATGCGAACAGTCATCGAATGGCTCAGGGTGAACTGTACTTGATCAGTAGAACGATAGAGAAGGTTTACAAGACTAACGTCTCCAGATCTTCGGAAGGAAGCATAAGTTTCTATTGAATCTACACGCAGATGAAATTGAATTTTCGGGAGAAATCAAAAGTGTCGCCAGCGTTATGTCTGCATGGTGATAAAATCGATACCTCCGTTTTACTTGTAAATATTGAATTTTTGTAGAGACGACCAAAAGGGGCTTTTAACTTTGGTCTGGTTCCCTCTCACATACCTCACAAACATCGGCAAAAAGATGTGGAAATGGGATTACCCCAGGCCACAGCATGTTTCTCATGCATCAGCATCTACTACCAGTGTCGATCACCACGCTGGCACGTGGCTAACCTTGTTTCTTACCTCTCGGTCAAGGGACTTGCTGATGAAGACAAACTCTCTGGAGCACGGAGGGGGGTCCCCTTTCTGATGAATGTTAGCATTGATGTCGCTTGCCTCTTTACCAGGTCGTTCCGCGGAGGCCGTCTGGAAGGAAAAAGCAACGGTGGGGAACGAACAGTGAGAGGCATTGGGCCAAAATAGCAAGAAAAGAAAGATCATGAGGTTTGTTGTAAGGGGCAGAAGAAAGCTGAGAAAAAGATTGAAAGAAAAAAGGAACCCGACGACAGAACAAGTGAAAGAATAATTCAAACATGCAGCAGTAACAACAAAAAAAAGAAAAGAAAAAGAGATGAAGAGAGCAGGAAGTGACGACAAGAGAACGACGTGGAAATTTGATAGTCAAAGACAGAAATCGAATCCGTAAAGGTTCCAGGAACGCAGCAAATGCCTGCAGCAGTGTAAAAACGAGGAAATACTGAGGAGAGTCATACGGTCGGGGAGAAGATACTTGATCTGGAAATGAAATTTGCTTACATGTGAGACGGGAAACTCAGGAATGACTGTTTTAAAAAAGTTTGAGAAAGGGATTAGCTTGATGGCGCAGCATATTGAAGAAAATAGATGGGAGAAGCGAAGGTCGTAGATGCTGGAAGGAATGAACAACTGCTGACGCTACAGAACATTAGTTCAGGGGGGAGAGAGAGAGAGAGAGAGAGAGAGAGAGAGAGAGAGAGAGAGAGAGAGAGAGAGAGAGAGAGAGAGGGGGGGGGGGGAGGGAAGGGGAGGAGGTAAGGATTGCGAAAGAATATAATGAATGCGTGCATTAGACTTAGTGGAGAGAATGCGTGGTAAGAGACAAAAAACGAAAGGAGGCAATCAGAGGTAATTATTTTAATCTAATTTCGATTGCAGTAGCAAAGACAATGAAAAGAGAGTAGAGTAAAAGGTGTGGCAGAAAGGAGTAAAAAGAAGAGTGGGGAAAATGTGTGGTGCAGGCCGGAGACAACAAACGGCCTGTGGGTAAATAAAAAGAATAGAACGAGATGAAACAAAGTCGCAGTGGGTAGGAGGTGGTCGTCGACATTTGCCTCACATCCAGTAGTCTCCCCATCCCGCATGAGTGCATTGAAGCCCTGTCTTTTGACAAGCGAATTTAGGTGAGCAAGCTTTGGCGTTTGATTATGTGCGAGGCGCAGTGCCGTGGTGCAATATCTGGGAAGGGAAAACTCCGGATTTATTAATTTCTTGCAATTCCCTATCGGTTGCTACCTGAGTCGTTACTATGTGCTGTAACCCTGTGTATGCATGAATGAGTGTGAATGTTCACGTATAAGGTGAACATCTGTGATACACCATCCCCTCTGTGTGCATGAATGAGTGTGAATGTTCACGTATAAGGTGAACATCTGTGATACACCATCCCCTCTGTGTGCATGAATGAGTGTGAATGTTCACGTATAAGGTGAGCATCTGTGATGCACCATCCCCTCTGTGTGACTGTGTGAGTGTTGGTTCAGCGTCTATGACGTGCAAAAAAATATCAACATCTTCTTAAAAGAATTTTACTCAACACCAGGTTTACTGCTATCATATATGTAGACCAAGAGAGATTAAAAAGAAAGGAGAAATAGTAGAGGGAGCATGCAAGAAAGATTTGTGGGGGCATAGACGAGGAGTGGGAGAGAATAACGAAATTAGGTGTGAAGAGGGAGAGAGAGGCGAGAGACACTGGAAAAAAAAAGATGGAAGGGAGGGTAAAAGGAAAAGAGAAAACAGTGAGAGGAGAGATGAATAAATTTTAAAAAGCGCACATGGGCATTTCCATGAAATCTGCTGTAAATCAACAACACTTTTGCAATGCATAGAACCGCGTCTATAAAATGCGTCCAGTTTGAAAGTGGAGAGAGAGAGAGAGAGAGAGAGAGAGAGAGAGAGAGAGAGAGAGAGAGAAAGAGAGAGAGAGAGAGAAAGAGAGAAGGGGGTGGGGGGGAGAAAAGTGAGGGCAGAGTGAAAGAAAGAGGAGTGAAGGGTTGGGAGTGGGGATATGGGGTGGGTGGGGGTGGTGGTGCTGCACTAGACAAGTGAGAACCATCTCCAGACCAGATCTGATAAACAGGGGAGGTAACCCCGAGGCCACGCTGGAAAAGAGGATGCCCTGGCTTGTGACAGAGCCAATCAGCAGGTCCGACATGACTACGGGGCAGTGGCGAGGCGTTGTGCCGGCTCGGCACCAACTGATTAATGCCATCAACTCTTGGAGCCTGGGAAGACGGGTCCCCAGGCGTCGACAGGTCATCCACGGTGGATGGTCTTCCAACTCTAAATGCGCTCTCATGAGCTCTTCCACGCACCACTGCGCGCAACGCCATCGGGGGATGCGGTTCCTTCCGTCGCGATGGCCTTCTTCCATCCCACTGAAGTGTTGAGCCGTTCCTGCATCTCATCACAGCAGTAGACTTCATGGTTTTCTGAGCCTGCAATGCGACGAGAACCTACTCAAAGGCGATGACGGAACAAGATTTAGCTACTGAACAAGGATGGTCGTCCCTCTTTCTTGCATGTTGGACCCCCATTCACAACATGTATCCAGTCACAGAGAGAAAAAGTACTAATCATTCAGCAGCTGATTAAAACTGTTCGTGAGTGCCAAGTAAGGTCACCCTGACCCTACTGCCTGGCTAAGATCTACCCCTGTTTTGGCCAGCAGGTACCCGGCTAGGATAACGTACCTCAGGTGCACATCATGTCCGCCAATATCAGAATTGTGATTTTTCGAGAGAGAGAATAATCCATATTTTTCAACGAGTATGATGATGTCGACATGTTATGAGAAGTTTCTGTTTATCAGGCCCGGCATATTCAAAGAGTTTGGTACCAAAGAGAGGGTCAGCGTGCAGTTCGAATGTTGCCCAACTGAGTACGCCCACAGACACGTGTTGCATGCCGTGAAGATTCCTGGTCAAAGGAAAAAGTTGTGACAGTGTGCACGCTTTTCGTGCGATCAGTTTAAATGCAGGGATCCCTTTGCGAGTCGCAATACCGGGGCGCGTAACCATAAAAGCGTCGTATACCGCTGTTGGCCCCTTGCATGCGGCTCTGAGCAAGCAGTAAGTTGGAATAGTCCCCAGAGAGTGGTGTAAAAATTGTTCGAACAGCTGCTGCTTTTATTTAAAAACTAGCGTCCTGAGAGAGAGAGAGAGAGAGAGAGAGAGAGAGAGAGAGAGGGGGGGGGAGGAGAGGGGGGGAGAGAGAGAGAGAGGGAGAGAGAGAGAGAGAGAGAGAGAGAGAGAGAGAGAGAGGGAGGGAGAGGGGAAGGGAGAGGGAGAGAGGGAGAGAGCGAGAAAGAGAACGAGAGAGAGAGAGAGAGAGAGGCAGAGAGAGAAAGAGATAGAGGAAGAGAGAGAGAGTGAGGAAGAGAGGAAGGAAGAGAGAAAGAGGGAGAGAGAGAGGAGAAGAGAGGAAGAGAGAGAGGAGAAGAGAGGGATAGAGAGAGGGGGGAGAGAGAGAGGGGGGAGAGAGAGAGGGGGGGAGAGAGAGAGGGGGGAGAGAGAGGGGGGGAGAGAGGGGGAGAGAGAGAGGGGGAAGAGAAGGAGGGGGAGAGAGGGAGGGGAAGAGAGAGAGGGGAAGAGAGGGAGGGGAAAAGAGGGAGGGGAAGAGAGGGAGGGGAAGAGTGGGAGGAGAAGAGAAACAGAGAGAGAGAGAGAGAGAGAGAGAGGAGAGAGAGAGAGAGAGAGAGAGGAACAGAGAGAGAGAGAGAGGAACAGAGAGAGAGAGGAACAGAGAGAGAGAGAGAGGAACAGAGAGAGAGAGAGAGGATCAGAGAGAGAGAGAGAGGAACAGAGAAAGATAGAGGAACACAGAGAAAGAGAGAGAGAGAGAGAGAGAGAGAGAGAGAGAGAGGAACACAGAGAGAGATTGATTGATTGTTTATTTGAGGCCAACGACCCGTCATGTGGGTATATACACATAAATACAAATTTAAAAAATTAGTGAATCAGTTGGCATAGTAAAATGTTTTCTCCTGATAAGAAAGTGACATATCAAAACTCTTCAATATGATTACATTTAAATAAAATGAAATATATGTACACCGAGGTCAAATTGTTCACGCATTAAATTTCTGCCTAATGCTCATACTGAGAGTCTGATAGGAACTGACGAGGGAAAAGAAGAGAGAGAGAGAGAACTGGAACTCTTTATCAAGCCCGCTGCTCGCTACCCGTTACAAGAAAAGCAAAGTGTCATGGACACTTATAAGTTTACATGAGGTAACGAGGTTATGTTGGAGAGCTTCTGGTCTCTGAGAATTAAGGCGTAGTAAATATACATAGCTACGTCTCTTGTTTTTCTAGGGTCTTCTCCCTGTAGTAAATGTATACAGCTAGTGTATGTATTTCTCTTAAGATATCTCTCAAGATATTTCTTTCGAAGTTCGTTATAGACAGGGCAATGTAGGATTAATGATCTTCTTCTCAGTGGCTGTACAAAATGCACACTTAACATTTAAGTGGTGTCGATTTACAAACGGCTGGTTTGTCTGCAGATTGTTGATTCCAAAGCGAAATCTAACAAATGCATCCCGAAACTTTTTAATAGTAAGAGTAAACAGGTACTCTTCTAGACCAAATTGACCTTTGAGTAATGAGTACCAGTGGTACCTAGAACTCGTTGCACATTTATCATGCCATGTTTGGTGCCAGCAGTCTTTAAGTCTTTGCTTAAATTGATTCAAAAAAGCAGTTTTGTTGCCAACACCTTCATTTAGCCATACGTAAGAAAAACCTGACCGGCACAGGCAGTTTTTAATGTGTTCTACCCAGTTAGCATTTTTTGGAATATTAGCATTCTTTAACATGAGGTATGCTTGTTTTGGGAGTCTTGTTATTGGCATAGTGGATAGCCTGAGCCAGTATTTGACCGCCTTGGTGATATACGAAATAGACAAAGGGTATCTGCCAAGATCCCCGTATACCATTTGGTTTGGTGTCCGGGTGTCTAATCCAAGGATCCTCTTGCAGGCAAATGTATGGACTTTTTCTATATTTCCTGCATTATGCAGGCCCCATATCTCAGACCCATAGAGCATTGTCGATTGCACCTGCGCGTCAAATAGCTTGAAAAACACTTTCGGATCAAGTGTGTGCAGGTTCCACATTGCCTTCAAGGTCTGAACAACTTTTTGTTTTCCTTTTGACGCCAGATCATCAGTACAAACGTTTATTGATAATCTGGTGGAGAAGACTATGTCAAGGTACTTGTACCTGTTGACTATTTCTAGAGATTTGTCATCAAGTGACCACTTTTCGCCTTGCGCAAGGTGTCCACCCTTACGAAAAACCATGACCTTTGTTTTGTCTACGTTAATCTTTAAACCTAATGATTTAGATACACTCCCTAGGTTGTCTAGTTGGTTTTGTAACCCATAGGGGGTGGTAGAGAGAAGGACAGTGTCATCGGCAAACAAGAGAAGGTAGAGTTCTTTTGTTCCAGGCAGGAGCTGGACGCCATGTTTTCCATGCATGCGCACGTGGTCAGCCACCGAGTTCATGTAGAGAGCAAACAATAACGGACTCTCCAAGGCTCCCTGCTTCACACCAGCTGGGCATCTGAAGAATTCAGAGAGTATCCAGTTCCACCTAACGCATGACTGGACACGGGCGTACATGGCTTTCAGCATTTTAATAATTTTAGTTGAAAGTCCTGCAGCATCAAGCGCGCGCCAGAGCAGATCGCGATTCACAGAATCGAAAGCTTTCTCGTAGTCAACGAAGGCCACGTACAACTTCCCACGACGCCTGCCATAGACGTGCTTGAGGATCATGGAGTACAGCGTGAAAACGTGGTCAATTGTTGAATGCTCCATCCTGAAGCCCGACTGTTCGTGACATATTTTGTCTTCGTCTTCCGCCCAGAGTCGCAAGCGGCGCGTCAAGATGGATGAAAATATCTTGCTGAGTGTGCTTAGTAAGGATATGCCTCGATAGTTGTTTGGATCCATTCTGGATCCCTTTTTAAACAGCGGGATTATTACAGACCGAGACCATACTTGTGGAAAGGACTGAGTTTCAAAAAGAACATTAAACATCTTTGTCAAGAACGGTCCGATCGAGTCACAAGCCGCTTTCAAGCATTCGCCTGGTATATCGTCCAGACCTGGCGATTTCCCAGGTTTGATGTTGCGTATAGCCGTCTTTACCTTTACCTCCTCAAGGGATATTGCAGCATCAAGTTCATCGGCCCTTTGGGTAAGTATATCATGGACACTGTTAGTTGTTGAATCGAGGTTTCCGTGCGAGTGTCGATAAAATAAAGTCTCAAAATGACCTTTCCAGATGCCTATGTCAATGTCAACGTATGGAGGTGGCTTGTTTGTTGCTTGTCTCACTAAGGACCAGAATTTATGCGAATCCTTTATGCTGTCGAGAAGGGTGATCCAAGAAGAGCTGAAATAATTTTTCTTCTCGCGAATGGTGTTTTTGTAGGTCTTTCTAGCGCTTACATACTTTTCTTTAGATTCGGAGGATCGGTGTTTTCTGTACTTTATTAAAGCACTTTTTGCTTCCTTTTTCGCTTTGAGGCAGTCATTATCGTACCAGACAGATCGGTTTACTGGAAACGAAGACCTATTGATCCAAATGTTTTTCCTCATGCATTGAGCACAGGCTAGCATGGCGGAGTTGAACTGCTGCAGAGCTGATTCCACAGAGGTGTCGATCATTTCTGCTGCTCTAGCAAGGCGTTGCAAAAACTGTGGGTTTTGGATGTTACTATGGAACACGTTTGCTTTGCTAGTGTCCCATATCACTTTTGAAATGTACATCTTTTTTGGCATTGATCTGCGTGTGCATGTAGGAAAACCAACAGTGATTTCCAAGGGCATGTGATCACTTTCAACTCGGTCAACAACAGCTAGATCAACGGAACAATTTGCGAAGTCTCCAGATAGCAAGCAGTAATCTATGACACTGTCTCCGTGTGTTGACACGTAAGTATGTTTGCCTTCACTGTCACCAAAGGTGCGTCCATTGATGATACACAATTGATGAACAAAATAAATGTTTTTCAGTATTTCCCCAAAGGCGTTCACCGTACCATCTTGCGACACGCGATACTGCCTAAGCGAGGGGCAACTAGATGCTAACTGTTCTTGTCCGTCGTCGTCATCCCCATCCTCTATCGCAGCCTGGGTGTCCCATTCGCCGCTCCGAACGTTCATGTCCCCACATATCATTACAACCGATCCTGGAATGGTCTTTTGTATGTGCAAAAGAGCAACTTCCAGTGGGAACAAGCTGCAATGATAATCCTTATCCTTGTAGTAGGGAGACTCATGCGGTGGGTCATACACCGCGAGCAAAATTACACAACTATCAGTCAAACCTGTTATCTTTAAAGCCAAGAGATTGTCGTACTTAATATCTATTTGTGTAATAAATGGTTTCAAGTGGTTTTCCATAAGTATAACAACTCCTCCTGATCTCCGACCTTGTTTGGAGAGTTTAATGGCTGGAGAATGAAACGCAGTACACCTTTCGAAAAAGACACTGAAGTCATATGACTCTGCTGTGAAAGTTTCTATCAGACAGCATAAACCAAATGACAGAGCATAATCCGTGAAGCCTGATTCACCCAGTCTTGAGGTAAGACCATCTACGTTCCAGCACACGATCTGCAGTTGTTTTAGTTTAATCAGAGAATGTGCATCTTCCTCAGACGCAATACGTTTTTCCACCGATACCGGTCCATGAGATCGATACACACTCTGATTCACGTGTGACGGACGTCGGCCCTCCCGTCATTTATCGACCTCTGCTGCTCTTCCTTGTGGAGAAGAGCTTCTTGTCCTACGGAGTCGTCCATTCCATACAGACGAGTGTCTGACGTTTTGGCGGCGAGTACGTTGTTGGGGGGTCCACACCGAAGAACCGTCACCGCCTTCACCAACGACCTCTGCACAAGTCAGACGAGTACTCGGAGGGAGGGTTCCGTCGTTGTTACGGGACTCCAGCCAACCCAGTAGAGTACTCTGTCGTTTCGGTGCCGACATCTGACTCGTACTCGAGGCCATAAAGGTCTGTGGGTGCGCGTCTGTATTCCCACCGATGGAGTTCAGAGAGGCAGGCGACTTTGCCTGTATCTCCGTCTCCTGTTGAACGTCCGACACAGGTGAGCAAGAGGTCACAGCTGGCGGGACGTATTCCTTGTCATTAGAGTACAGAGTTGCTGACGATTGTTTGGGTACCTCATCCTCTAAGGGATGGTCCATCGCACCCTCGTCTGCCAGATCATCAACCCCCGCATGGCCACCGTAATCAGGAAGAAAGATCTTTGGTGGTAGTGCCGGAACTCGCGTCTCATGACGTATATCCATTGTTCTCCCAGCCTGCCTACCGCTTGAAGATCCGTCGCATTCGGGGGAGCCAACCCATTCGTCGATCACGACGTAACCAGGAGACAACTGCCGGTTGTATTCCCGAGTTACTTTGTACCTGCGGGGTCCTGGAATATCCCCCGCCATGATCTGGCCTCCTAATGAGGCGCCTATAGGAGATTCAGTTTGCAGGTGAACCGCGCCATGTTGATGATCTACCACCACTGGATTTGTTGCATCTCGTAAACTTCTGTAGAACAGAGAGAGAGAGAGAGGAACAGAGAGAGAGAGAGGAACAGAGAGAGAGAGAGAGAGAGGAACAGAGAGAGAGAGAGAGAGGGGGGGGGGGAACACAGAGAGAGAGAGAGAGAAACAGAGAGAGAGAGAGGAAGAGAGAGAGAGGAAGAGAGAGAGAGAGAGAGAGAGAGAGAGAGGAAGAGAGAGAGAGAGAGGAAGAGAGAGAGAGGAAGAGAGAGAGAGGAGAGAGAGAGAGAGAGGAAGAGAGAGAGAGAGAGAGAGAGAGAGAGAGAGAGAGAGGAAGAGAGGAGAGAGAGAGAGGAAGAGAGAGAGAGAGAGAGAGAGAGAGAGGAAGAGAGGAAGAGAGAGAGGAAGAGAGAGAGAGAGAGAGAGAGGGGGGGGGAGAGAGAGGGAGGGGAAAGAGAGAGAGGGGAAGAGATAGAGAGAGAGGGGAAGAGATAGAGAGAGGGGAAGAGAGAAAGAGACATAGAGAGAGAGGGGAAGAGATAGAGAGAGGGGAAGAGAGAAAGAGACATAGAGAGAGAGAGAGAAAGAGAGAGAGAGAGAGAGAGAGAGAGAGAGACTTTTGAGACTTTGAGACTTTGAAGCCTTATTTGTTAGGCCTGCGGCCCATAAACGAAAAAGGGTACAAACTCAACATGGGAATTGACATGAAACAATCATAGTGAAACAATGAGTACAAAACAATATGATTTAATGACAACGGTCTGTGAAACAAATTTATGAACAATTTTGTACGACCAGAATCTTATTAACGAATTACTCATCTACAGGTTCCCTGGACGTGTGTGCGCACGAGATTAAGGTCAGTGGCCCATCGCAAGGAAGACAAGAACATCACTGGTTTCTTTACTTTTCTTTTCACCTTTCCTTAAGGCCGTCAGCCTGTACAAGGAGGGATAAATGACAAAATTAACACTCAAACAAGTTCAAAATACAGTGCACGTTTAGGTTTGGAATCATTAACAAATCATAACTTCAAAACAAACTAACAAACATGCACCCACACACACACACGCACCCCCCACCCCAACACACGCACACGCATACACATTAGTGAGCATATGCACGTCCCCTCGCGAACAAGAGACTAAAGAAAAGGAAATTACATTACTTTTTGTGTCAGGAAAACTCTCCACAACAGCAAATTAGCATTCACAAAACATGACAAAAGTTGTATGCGTTTGCAGGACACAAGCTACAAAATGCATTAAAACACAAGCAAACCATTAGCGACTCTCTTTCGTTTTGTCCTTCAGCTTACACACCTTATCATAAGGGGTTTATTTCACTTGGGACTTATCTAAGTCTTTGGCTTGTAGGGAGGGGGGGACTTTTGGAGCGGAGATAGAGAGAAACGACACGACAAGAAAGCGATTTCTTACAAAACCTGCAAAAATCTCAAGACTCTCGGCTAAGAGCACTCAATAACTACAATAAAACGAGAACCTGAATAAGAAAAGACAAAAACAAAACTCACATGACAAAACTTTCTCCACATTCTCCATGCCACATGTATTTAAAACAAGGACTTTAGGAGGGAAAACCAAACCTATATAATGGCGGTTCGTTTCCTATCCATCGTGTGAGTCTCGACACCCTACTGGTAGATCCTGCAGCACTAGGATAAGGAGAAAGTCAAACTAGCAGGCCTTTACACACTGCACATCAGCCTTCAATCAACATAGTCTGAGCTGTGTCATACTCTGTCATGTCACATCAGGAAGTTCCTGTGCCCAGATTCAGAAGAGGGAGTTATGTTTTCTCTCGAAAGTCATGATCAGGGTGGAAGACGGATGGGTAACAGTCTCTGCAGTCCACAATGTGAGGGCACACAAGGCAGGCATATCTTGGCGATGAGCGAATAGGCTCTGCACAGCTGTCACACCACGCACCAGACCACTTTTCTTCTCACATGCACTGAAGCTCTTTCGTGACTTCTGCTGGGTCTGCACTCTTATTGCACATGAAGCCTTCAAAAGCGCACTGACAACCTACTTCTGTGCCGACCACTGCGTTTGGGTCAGGTACTGCTGCACTTGTGCTCTCGCAGGCGCCATCCTGGCATGACTGATTTTCATCACTGATCGGTGGTCTGTTGTCTTCTTTGCGCCTCATACCACACACATGGAACACAGAAGGAGGATCGCAGCATGACTTGGTTGCAACTTGACCGTGCATGCGTCCAGGTGACACAGTAGCAGAACGCGCCTCACGAGATGCACGCACCGTGGGGCTTCGTTGCTGGGACGATGTCACTGCTCGAGATGGGGGTGGTCGTTGAATTCCATCATATGAAGGATTCCTGGGCTCTTTTTCGGTGTCACTCGCTTGGTGTGCACGCCAACGTTGAGATCTCCACTTCATAGAACGTACGCGGTCTCGAGAGCGCTTTGAGGGAGATTTGAGAGTTTTGGAGAGAGAGAGAGAGAGAGAGAGAGAGAGAGAGAGAGAGAGAGAGAGAGAGAGAGAGAGAGAGAGAGAGAGAGAGAGAGAGAGAGAGAGAGGAAGAGAGAGAGAGAGAGAGAGAGAGAGAGGAAGAGAGAGAGAGAGAGAGGAAGAGAGAGAGACAGTCAGACAGACAGACAGACAGACAGACACACAGACAGACACACAGACACACAGACAGACAGACAGACAGACAGACAGACAGACAGACAGACAGACAGACAGACAGACAGACAGACAGACAGACAGACAGACAGACAGACAGACAGACAGACAGACAGACAGACAGACAGACAGACAGACAGACAGACAGACAGACAGACAGACAGACAGACAGACAAACAGACAGACACACAGACAGGCAGCCAGACAGACACACAGACAGACTGACACACAGACAGACACACAGACAGACACGCAGACAGACACACAGACAGACAGACACACAGAACCAGAGACACACAGACACACAGACACACAGACACACAGACAGACACACAGAGACACACAGCGGACACACAGCGGACACGCAGACAGACACGCAGACAGTCACGCAGACAGTCACACAGACAGACACACAGGCACACAGGCAGACACACAGGCAGACTGACACACAGACAGACTGACACACAGACACACAGGCACACAGGCAGACACACAGGCAGACAGACACACAGACAGACTGACACACAGACACACAGGCAGACACACAGGCAGACAGACACACAGACACAAAGACACACAGACAGGCAGACAGACAGGAAGACAGAAAGGCAGACAGACACGCAGACAGACACACACACAGACAGACACACAGAAAGACACACAGACACACAGACAGACACACAAACAGACACACAGACAGACAGACACACAGACAGACAGACACACAGACAGACAGACACACAGACAGACAGACTCACAGACAGGCAGACACACAGGCAGACAGACACACAGACAGACTGACACACAGACACACAGGCAGACACACAGGCAGACAGACACACAGACACAAAGACACACAGACAGGCAGACAGACAGGAAGACAGAAAGGCAGACAGACACGCAGACAGACACACACACAGACAGACACACAGACAGACACACAAACACACAGACACACAGACAGACACACAAACAGACACACAGACAGACAGACACACAGACAGACAGACACACAGACAGACAGACACACAGACAGACAGACACACAGACAGACAGACTCACAGACAGACAGACACACAGACAGATAGACACACAGACAGACAGACACACACACACAGACAGACAGACAGACACACATACAGACAGACAGACATACAGGCAGACACGCATACACACAGACAGACAGACAGACATACACACAGATAGACAGACAGACAGACAGACAGACAGACAGACAGACATACACACAGACAGACAGACAGACAGACAGACAGACAGACAGACAGACAGACAGACAGACACACAGACAGACAGACACACAGACAGACATGCACACAGACAGACACACAGACAGACACACAGACAGGCAGACACAGACACACAGACAGACAGACACACACACACCCTCAGACATATAGGCAGACAGACAGACAGACAGACAGACAGACAGACAGACAGACAGACAGACAGACAGACACGCAGGCACACGGGCAGACAGACAGTCAGATAGACGGACAGACGGACGGACGGACGGACGGAGACGGACGGACGGACGGAGACGGACGGACGGACGGACGAACGGAGACGGACGGACATACCGACGGACAGACGGACGGACGGACGGACAGACGCCACCTCTGACATGCTTGTCAGTGTACAGTGACGCAGAGTGGCTGAGCTCACACTCATAAGTCAATTCCAAACCCACGAGAACGGCCTCAATAGGGACTTGGGTTTCTTGAGTCACTATCAATGAAGTTGTCTCCGCACGCACTTTTAGTGCAGACCCTGCTGTGGCCGTTCCCTCCCTGTGTATATACAAAATTCTCCTTTTAGCCTC
Source organism: Theodoxus fluviatilis (assembly GCA_034096865.1). NCBI lineage: Eukaryota > Metazoa > Mollusca > Gastropoda > Cycloneritida > Neritidae > Theodoxus > Theodoxus fluviatilis. Next base: position 168,146 of record JAWQFJ010033906.1, read on the forward strand.
CCTCACTGAACTGTCCTCACTGGTTCACCGCCCTGACGTGATTCACCTGCCCCTATCACTATACATGTCTATCCCGTAGCCAGCCTTGTCACTTTGGCCTGACAAAGAAGCTGTGACTTCGAAAGCTCGCCCTAAGAAATCCAAAGCGCCGCTGCACGCCCCTGCCAACCCGCCACCTCTCCATCTCGTAGCGGGAAACCCTTCCCTCATCGGCTGCAGAACCACCACCACCCCAAACGGCCCTTTTCAGGGCCCCATCGGCTGCAGAACCACCCCCAAACTGCCCTTTTCAGGGCCCCATCGGTTGCTTGTCATTTATTCTCTTTCGGTAACTCTATACAACCGACCCCGGCACTCCACTCTCCAGACAGACACACAGATACACAGGATCTCAGACAGACAGTCAAGGAGAGCTGTTACTATAAATATTTAGTAAATCGTGTTACTGAAAAAGTAAATATGGATACAACTACTTTGCCAAATATCGCTATAATGATGCATAATAAACTGAACCATCAACAAATGCACTGTAAACAGTTTTTACAGAGGTCATCAATAGTTAAAACGTCAGTGTGGCTCGGGCGAAAGGGTGGATCATTGTCGAACAAGATATCAAATCCAGACGTAGTGCATGAATTAATGAGTTTCGAGGCTTACGTGATCAACGAAAGAAAGCAAACATCATCACAACGCCATTACTCTAGTTCCACGTGAAGTGTTCGTGGTTGGGCCCGGGCACATCACTTCGTCGACGTTCCAGCGCATTAGGTGCGACGCATCCATCATGCCTTCGCTTACTTGTCCAACACTAAGTTGCACTCCCCGCCAGCGCAATCCGTCATGTTCGCCCCGGGTCCCAGTCCAACAAATCGGCACCAAATCCTGGACGCGGGAGCGCTCCCGCACAAGCCCTCCCTCAATCGAGGCTTCGTCTTCACTGCTAGTGAATGAGGATGAGCTGCTGCGTGAGCATGGCACGCTTTGCCCATTGGAAACCTGGCACCGATCTGTTTGTCTGGTGCAGGCCACCGTCCTAAGGCAGTGATGACAGTTTGATTCGACGATGCCATCGATTACCAGGCAAGACAAGGCAACGAGGCAAATGGATTTAGGGGTGGATTCGTGAAGAACGGAGATGACACAATGAGAGCGGTAGTTATCCGTTTGGCGGGTGATGGCGTAGCCTTTAGCCTGACTTCGATATGAAACCGTTGTACAGGGGTGACGGGGTGCATTCGTGTTGTTTCGCGAGGAAAACCGACCGTGAGGTCACCATTGCTGAAGCTGGCCCTGGAAGGCTTTTAATTGTCGTTTGTGTGTGTGTGTGTGTGTGTGTGTGTGTGTGTGTGTGTGTGTGTGTGTGTGTGTGTGTGTGTGTGTGTGTGCAAAGGGCCATTAGGAGCTTGAATGTACTGTCACTGATCCGTTAAAGACTTGGCATGTGATATCATCTTAAGCTTTACTGATTTGACCCTTGCAGGTGTGTGGACTTGATGCCATTATTCTCGCAGAAAAAGTCTGCCAGCAGAAAAGACATGGGAAATGCACTCTCTAAAGTTTGTTTCATCAAGAAAACCGTCTTGAATTCCCCGGTTTTCTTGAGATGAACTGGACAAACTGCGGAAAGCCCCCAGTTATATTACCCAGTTGACGAAGCTTTATCGAGAAACAACCGTTTAATCCTCTGTAGTGAAATGCAGTAAAGTCTGGCAACGACGCTCAAAATCAAGGACGTTGCAAAAGACTTTCCCCCATGCGCTTGAAACCCGACGACAATTCTTTAAAAAGTATACATGTACAGCATTTTGACGTCCTTAAAGCAGACAGTGGAAGCGCTTTGAAGGAACGCTGATCATCAGAGAGAAACAAAAGGCAGATTGTTAAAATGCGCGGAAATAGAGATTCCATTGAGTAAAGAAAGTTTTCACATGTTTACACGCTCATCTCAGTTAATGTTGCTTAGACTTGTTAGTACTCAGTACTCATTCATAAAGATCATTTTGCTTTGCATCATACCGATGATGTGTGTCTGAATGATTCATCTCAGTACAGGAGATTAGCGATATCATGATACTTGCAAACTAACTTTGGATAACTTTTCCATTGATCTCTCTCACACGATAGTACATTCTTTATTTTTCAGCTTAAGTATTAGCTATAGCATGCTTGCAAACAAAATGTTATATTTGAATAACTTTTCCATTGATCTCTCTCACACGATAGTTCATTCTTTATTTTTCAGCTTAAGTATTAGCTATAGCATGCTCTCAAACAAATATTTTAATAACTTTTCTATTGATCTCTCTCACACGATAGTACATTCTTTATTTTTCAGCTTAAGTATTAGCTAAAGCATGCTTGCAAACAAATATTTGAATAAATGTTCTATTGATCTCTCTCACACGATAGTATAGTGTGTATGCTTCAGCTTCGGTAACGGACAGCGTGCTTGCAAACAAATATTTGAATAAATGTTCTATTGATCTCTCTCACACGATAGTATAGTGTGTATGCTTCAGCTTCGGTAACGGACAGCGTGCTTGCAAACAAATATTTGAATAAATGTTCTATTGATCTCTCTCACACGATAGTATAGTGTGTATGCTTCAGCTTCGGTAACGGACAGCGTGCTTGCAAACAAATATTTGAATAACTTTTCTATTAATCTCTCTCACACGATAGTATAGTGTGTATGCTTCAGCTTCGGTAACGGACAGCGTGCTTGCAAACAAATATTTGAATAACTTTTCTATTGATCTCTCTCACACGATAGTATAGTGTGTATGCTTCAGCTTCGGTAACGGACAGCGTGCTAGCAAACAAATATTTGAATAACTTTTCTATTGATCTCTCTCACACGATAGTATAGTGTGTATGCTTCAGCTTCGGTAACGGACAGCGTGCTTGCAAACAAATATTTGAATAACTTTTCTATTGATCTCTCTCACACGATAGTATAGTGTGTATGCTTCAGCTTCGGTAACGGACAGCGTGCTTGCAAACAAATATTTGAATAACTTTTCTATTGATCTCTCTCACACGATAGTATAGTGTGTATGCTTCAGCTTCGGTAACGGACAGCGTGCTTGCAAACAAATATTTGAATAACTTTTCTATTGATCTCTCTCACACGATAGTATAGTGTGTATGCTTCAGCTTCGGTAACGGACATTTCAGTTTTGAGGCGACTGTGGGAAAGTTTACATCCAACGTCGTCCTATTTTGCTGAGTTTTGCATTCCTTTGGGGGAGACAAACTTCATCAGCAAATGGTTGTCTTCACAAAAAGACATTTGCCAGCATTGTGTCACTTTCTTTAATTGATGTTGTCATCTTTTATTTGCATAAATTTCATAGTGTTGACTTTCATCCTGGTGTGGCGATGTGAAACGCTGCTAACCCAGTTTCAGCAGTGAACATTAGATAGGCATATGTACTTGTTGCAAATCTGTCACTTTCTGAAATGAATTGTTCTCGTAGCAAGCAAATGATGTGTGAACTGTGTGATGGTAAGGCTACATTTTCTTTGAGCTATTAAAACTACCAAAGATAGCCATCCAAGATAGCTACCCAAGGAGCCATTGATGGTCAAAAGTTAAATATGCCAGGTGTCTACAGCTGCCGCTGTTGCTTCTGCTGCTACTGCTGCTGCTGCTTCTGCTGCTGCTGCTGCTGAAGATGATGGTGATGGTGAGGAGGAGGAGGAGGAGCAGGAGGAGGAGCAGGAGGAGGAGGAGGAGAAGGAGGAGGAGGAGGAGGGAGGAGGAGGAGGAGGAGGAGGAGGAGGAGGATCGAGGAGGAGGAGGAGGAGGAGGAGGAGGAGGAGGAGGAGGAGATTAAATAGGAGGAGGAGGAGAAGGAGATTAAATAGGAGGAGCCGGAGGAGGAGGAGATTAAATAGGAGGAGGAGGAGAAGATTAAATAGGAGGAGGAGGAGGAGGAGGAGGAGGAGGAGGAGGGAGGAGGAGGAGGAGGAGGAGGAGGAGGAGGAGGAGGAGGAGGAGGAGGAGGAGGAGGAGAGGAGGAGGAGGCGGAGGAGGAGGAGGAGGAGGAGGAAGAGGAGGAGGAGGAGGAGGAGGAGGAGGATAGGAAGAGGAGGAGGAGGAGGAGGATAGGAAGAGGAGGAGGAAGAGGAGGATAGGAAGAGGAGGAGGAGGAGCAGGAAGAGGAGCAAGAGGAGGATTTTGATGACAGCAGTAATGCTTCCGCCACTATCATTCCTATTTTTTACCGGAGGAAAACGGTCCTCCTTCCTGTTGAAAGTCTTCCCAGTTTAAATTGGTCACCTCCGACAGCAGCTGGCCCAATTCAAAATGTCAAACCATTTCTTGGTCCTGATTTTATTGTCCCTCAATCAACAACGTGATCTTCAACGGGCGTATTTCGGTAAGGTTCACGCGGCGTTACATCAACACTCGATAAACACGACCTGAAAATAGCAAAACACGACGGTAGCGTAAGGGTCAATTGTTTCGGAACGAAGCAGCACAGCTACAAATTAAGAGCACACCCTATGGTGGAGTGAAAATTTCCAATTTTTCATCAAAGGTGGTGTCTGCAGAACTGCTAATATAGTTTCTGTTATACGTGTAAGTGCAGCGATGTAAGTACTGGAATGAATTCAAGTGTGTGCGTGAATGAGAGGCGTGTGAGACTATCTGTATTTATACACTACAGTAATGCATTTGTATGAGTGTGTGTGTGTGTGTGTGTGTGTGTGTGTGTGTGTGTGTGGACCACTCTTTTTTTTTCCCCGATCTCGGACCCCTTGATACCCCCGAACGAGAGAGAGTTTTTATATCTTTATTTCGGTTGGACGACCCTTCATCATAAACAGTTTACATACATCATAAAGATAACAACAGTATCATTGTACGATCTGCAAATAGAATTTACATCTTCGGTTGCACTGATGCGATTCCATGTGCTTCGTTTTGGTATCTTATTCGACATCACAAATGTGAACTGATACAACAAATAGGTGCTTACAAGCTAGGAACTAATTTGTAGGTCACCCCATAGGATTTTACCGTGACATGTAGTCTCATATTGCGTAATGAACAGCTGTTTACAAACATTTTGTACATACTTCTGCCTTATTTACGGCGCTTCTATGAACTGAAATGTATTACAACTGGATAGACAGTCAATGGGAGATTTAATGGTATATACATCGGTAAAACAGACGTTATTTTCGTCTTTACGGCGATAGCAGTGAGCATCCTTCATCACATGTGTGACATAATGACATGTTAATTGTCTTAGTTTGAATCTTCAGAGAACAAGGAACAAACATGGCAACATTTCGAGTTGTTTCTGTACCACGTCCATTCAGTAAATATGCCACAGTAGCACAGTCTTATCCCTGAATGTACCGAGATCGATACTGTTCTCTAGTGTCATTATAAACGGAACAGTAAAGCATGTTTGTGTGTTAGAGTGTGGTTGTGCGTGTGTAGTGTGTGTCTGTTCACATGTGCACCTTACGTGAGTGCGCGTGTTTTGTCGGTGGAATGTCTTGTGTATTGCTTAGTGGTGTAGCATCGCAAGTGTCAAATGTCGTGTAGCGCATGAGTGGATGTCGCTGCACATATGCTCAGACAACACATATGTCGTGTACACATATTTGCTTAAACATGCTGCTGTCTGCTTTGCCCCGGAGAGAGATGTTTGCTAGTACGACAGATAATACCAGAGGCATCGAGCTGGATGTGAGAGGTGTGTGCAGGGTGATTAGGGGGGGGGGGGGGCGGTCGGGAGGGGGCGGAAGACTACGTTCCGTAACTGTCCACGGTCAGGTCCCCCGCGCCCCACGGGAGCTTTGTCCCGTATTTTCCTAATCTAAATCGTTAGCTGGTGAAAGTGGAACAGCGAGCGCAGAGGTATCACACTGCTGCCACTGGAACAACCCTACTCCCTATCTTACGCGGTGTATCTATTAGTACCACAAATATAGATTCACACTGCAGATTTTTAAAGGGATTTTATAAAACGCAACTCTGGTTGTGGGAGTTCTGTGTTTCATTCTAATCAAGACCTCGCATCAACTGATTGCTTTTAATACGAACGGGTAATGACAGCTTTGTGCGACGGGTACAATTACATGAGTACCGGTAGATAAAGCAATCACGTACTCTTCTCTTGAGAGAGACCTTAGAAAAACTCTTTTCGGTGTGTAAGTATGAATAATAAAAAATTATTGAATAATAGTGAGCGAGTTATATAGTGCTTTTCCCGTGCACCAAAGGCGCCGTTACAGCTATACCATAATCCTCATGTTGACAAATTCCGCTTAGTTGATTGTACCCAATTACACCGGACCTGAAGAGATTTGTGTTTCAACATCATGCAGGACAGGCACCTCCGCCCCCACCCTCGAACGGTACTTATCGTCGTCACTTACGCTGGGCATCTTACAATATGTAGCAGTCCGAAGTGCAACAGGTGTGACTTACCTTATAGCAATGCAGTGCTGCGCAATACACTACAAAATAAGTCAAGAACTTTTTCTAAAATAGAAGGACATTGCCTACATGAGGACGTAATGGTAATTCATGATGCAGGCGGCCTCTGAAAAGCCACGCTGCTATAACCAGATGACTGCTAGAGTTCGCATTAGTCACAAAGACTTGCATGGCAATCATTGCGTCGTTGATATGAGAGTATAACTAGTCAGCAAGTCTACTTACACGAAGGTTTAACCACAGGATACTCTTGCATGCACGAATTAGAACCAATGTATGCACTGATTATATCATGCGACTTGTAAAAATGTGAACAGCCTGCAGAAATAGGATAATACTACCCTAAGCTACAGGATCACGTCATGTGTCTGAAGACCAGTGCTACGGGACACTATACCATGACCAGTGAGAGCCGCTATAGCATCCCTGGCAGACGTACGGGCCAGTGACATCCACTTTCAGCAATTTAATAATTCTTTAGTTCGTTCCTTCGTACTCTCTCGTGCACACAAGCATACACACACGCGCGCGCGCGCACATACACACGCACGCACGCACGCGCACGCACGCGTGCGCGCACACACATACACGCATACACACACTGCGATGAGAACTTTGACTGACCAAGAAGCTGAAAAAGATTTTGGCCGATAAGAAATGCTACACTACATCCGATCCCTAATAGGAGCTATTGATACATCTGCTACCAATCTGCTCCCATAAAGGGGGACAAACGAGGAAGTATGGGGTGACCATTTGAGAGAAGAAAACAGTGCTTCCTGGAAAACAGCGCGGTTTCTGAGGAGATGAATTAGCATCGCAGGGGGGAAGGGGTTGTGGGGGACTAAGTGACCACTGAAAGCAGACAGAAGCTGTCCCAGACAGACACGACGGGGGCGGATGGCTCTTCTGGCGCCGAGCAGCATGATGCGTTCGCAAGAGCAAAGGCTTCCGGAGGTCCCTCTCTCACCCACCACCCCCACCCCCACTGTCACCCACAACCCCCTTCCCCGCCCGTGGGTGCCACGGCGCCAGTCGTGAAAGCCCATGTTTTAAGTCACATCGCGCAAGCAAAAAGCGTTTCTTAAGTCCCTGACGAAAATCTTTACTTCAGAATTCCGTGTGTTGTGATGTTCAAGTAAAGGTACCATACATTCTCAGACGCATATTCTAGATTGACCCTTGTATTATACAACATGCACCAGTCACCTCAGATCATATTACATGTAAACACCTCCACAATAAATGTTGAGTCTAGAGTTGTCACACTATCTACTATTTGTGAGAAGAATCGGTCCGAGTAGAGTCACGAGAGAGGAGGGATATTTTACTTTCTACTTGTTTTAAGTATTACATGCGAGTTATATAGAATAGAGACAAAGCGAGTAGCCACTCTACCTCCGCCACCGTTTGAGCATAGACTCACATAGACTTCTATTACCACGAGTCATAGTTGTTCAAGAGCGATGACTCTGGTAATCTTTATCGTAAGATCTCGAGTCTGTACGATATCTCCCTTTTGACGTGACCTGACCTGAACTATGGCAGATAACGTTTCAAAACTTAAGAATGTATGTGGGGCACAACAGTGATAACTGCACGAAATAGAAGGAGCAGCTATGGGAAATAGGTGGGGATAAAGGAGTGAGGAAAGTAGGTTCCACGAGGGGTACCTCACAAGGTCTATTTTTAGGTCACTTTGACCTTATGAATGTGAATGGAGAGGCGCAGAGATTTTTTAAATGGGGTAGTGAACCATCTAAAAGTGTAATTATTTCATTAGTACTTTCATGTAGATTTAATAGTGCCATATAAGCACCATTTGCTTCCTAGTCTTGTATATTAATAGCTTTGTGTGTGTTCAAGGTATCTCCATGACCTATAAGAACAAAATAATTTAAAAAAGATACAAGAAAATTGACCTTGAGAAGAAGAATAAGCTGCTAACCCTTCTCGAACAAGCGAAATCGCAAAAGGAAGCGTAGTACACATGCTGTAGATTGGTTGCTGCGCACGCGTGCGAGATGGCAGGTAGACACATCGTGAGAGATGATGTAGAGAGCGAGATTGAGAGAGGAGAGACGTTTAGTGTATGATGTCATTGCTAGGTGTAGCTGATTGGCCTTGACCTTGAAGGTCACCTGAATGTCAAGGTCATGTAAAGGTCAAGGTCAAGCATGTGAGTCGTATGGGTTTGCCCTTCTTGTTCACATTTTCTCAAATTTCTCTGAAGTTTCTGAGATTGGTTACCTCACCTATATATGGTATATAGGGCAAAGTTAGCCCTATCTTTTAATACCAGTTTGGTTGACCTTGCCTCAGGGTCATGGTCACAGGAGCTCTTCAAAGTTGGATTGTATACATATTCTGAAGTGACCTTGACCCTGAACTATATGATAACTGTTTCAAACTTAGTAATTATGTGGGGAACATTTCATAATTTTATCATGAGACACATTTGGTCACATATCATCAAGGTCAAGGTCACTTTGACCCTTATGAAATGGGACCAAAATGGGGTAGTGAACAACTAAAAGTGACCATATCTCATGGTAGAAAGTGCCAATAAGCACCATTGTGTTTCCCATGTCTTGAATTAACAGCTTTTTGTTGCATGACCTTGGATGACCTTGACCTTGGGTCAAGGCTACATGTATTTTGGTAGAAAAAATGTGTTAAGCATTTCTTAGTGTATGATGTCATTGCTAGGTGTAGTTGTTTGGCCTTGACCTTGTGGTGTGGGTGAAGCCAAACTCAGTTACAAATTTTCGGAACTCGGTGCTGGCAATTTGAGGTCCGGTGTCTGTGACAAGTGTGTCTGGGATGCCATGGACTGCGAAGATGCTCTTCACTTGGGCAATGAGGTGGGAATTTGTAAACCTTTTAAGGCGACGGCCATGCTCGATCTCCCTCAAGCCAGACGCCCGCCCAGTCTGCATCTATGCTCCTAGAAAAATTCCTCACCCTCTCACCTCCAAGGTCAAAGAGGACATCGAGCTCATGCTCAGAGACGACGTAATCTTGCCAGTCACAGAGCCCCCTGACTGGTGCTCAGGGATAGTAGTCATTCCCAAACTCGATGGGAAAATAAGAATATGCGTCGACCTCACCCATCTCAACAAGGCAGTCCAGCGAGAAGTCCATTCCATGGCATCAGCCGATGATAGCCTTGCAAAGTTAGCAGACTCCGAAGTCTTCACCAAGCTGGATGCCAAGAGCGGGTTTTGGCAGGTACCCCTCAGCGAGGAGTCAAATATGCTGACTACCTTCATCACACCATTCGGAAGATATTGCTTCAACAGGGTTCCCTTCGGCATCAGTTCAGCCAGCAAAGTTTTTCAAAGAACTGTCTCCTTAATCCTCGCTGACCTGAAAGGTGTCATCTGCCACGTTGACGACATCCTCATCCACGCCAAAGATCAAGCAACACATGCCCAGCGCGTCCGCACAGTGCTACAACGGCTCTAGCAGGCCGGCCTCACATTGAATGACAAATGTGAGTTCTCAAAATCATCTGTGACCTTCTTAGGACACATTGTCGACTCAACAGGCATCCGTGCTGACCCTGCCAAACTGGAGGCCATTAACAGCTATCCAGCCCCAACCAATATCACTGAGTTGCAGAGATTCTTGGGCATGCTGAGCGAACTCGCCAAGTTCGCACCCAACCTCACCAGTCTCTCAGGAGGCGTGGGTTCGGATCCCACCGCTGCCACCATGTGATATTCGGTAAGAGTGAAGTTTGACGGGTTTGACGTCACGAGCGAAGTCGGAGAGTCCTTTGTCAGCGAGTCCCAGTTTATTGCTGCCTCGTTCTGGATACAGTGCAGGAGAGGTTGATTTCCTTGAGTCGTCTGCTTGTGTGCTAGGATTGACAGACACATATGATATCCTACAATGATAGTAGCAGTAGTTGCAGTGGTGGTGGGATTAGTGGTAGTTGCAGTGGTGGTGGTAGTAGTGGTAATTGCAGAGGTGATAATAGTAGCAGTAGTTGCAGTGGTGGTGGTAGTAGTGGTAATTGCAGTGGTGGTAGTAGTAGCAATAGTTGCAGTTGTGATGATAGTAGCAGTACTTGCAGTGGTGATAGAAGTAGTGGTAATTGCAGTGGTCGTAGTAGTAGCAGTAGTTGCAGTGATGATGATAGTAGCAGTAGTTGCAGTGGTGATGGAAGTAGTGGTAATTGCAGTGGTGGTGGTAGTAGCAGTAGTTGCAGTGGTGATGGTAGTAGCAGTAGCTGCAGTGGTGCTGGTAGTAGTGGTAATTGCAGTGGTTGTGGTAGAAGCAGTAGTTGCAGTGGTGGTGGACGTAGTGGTAATTGCAGGGGTGATGATAGTAGCAGTAGTTGCAGTGGTGGTGGTAGTAGCAGTAGTTGAAGTGGTGGTGGAAGTAGTGATAATTGCAATGGTGATTATAGTAGCAGTAGTTGCAGTGGTGGTGGAAGAAGTGATAATTGCAATGGTGATGATAGTAGCAGTAGTTGCAGTGGTGGTGGAAGTAGTGATAATTGCAATGGTGATGATAGTAGCAGCAGTTGCACTGGTGGTGGAAGTAGTGATAATTGCAATGGTGGTGGTAGTAGTGGTAATTGCAGTGGTGGTGGTAGTAACAGTAGTTGCAGTGGTGATGATAGTAGCAGTAGTTGCAGTGGTGGTGGAAGTAGCAGCAGTTGCAGTGGTGGTGGAAGTAGTGATAATTGCAAAGGTGATTATAGTAGCAGTAGTTGCAGTGGTGGTGGTAGTAGCAGTAGTTGCAGTGGTGGTGGAAGTAGTGATAATTGCAATGGTGATTATAGTAGCAGTAGTTGCAGTTGTTGTAGTAGTAGCAGTAGTTGCAGTGGTTGTGAAAGGAGTGATAATTGCAATGGTGATTATAGTAGCAGTAGCTGCAGTGGTGGTGGAAGTAGTGATAATTGCAATGGTGATGATAGTAGCAGTAATTGCAGTGGTGATGATTGTAACAGTAGTTGCAGTGGTGATAATTGTAACAGTAGTTGCAGTGGTGGTGGTAGTAACAGTAGTTGCAGTGGTGATGATAATAACAGTAGTTGCAGTGGTGGTGGTCGTAACCGTAGTTGCAGTGGTGGTGGCAGTAACAGTAGTTGCAGTGGTGGTGGTAGTAGCAGATGTTGCAGTAATGATGATAGCAACAGTAGTTGCAGTGTTCGTGGTTGTAGCAGTAGTTGCATTGGTGGTGGTAGTAGCAGTAGTTGCAGTGGTGGTGGTAGTAGCAGTAGTTGCAGTGGTGGTGGTAGTAGCAGTAGTTGCAGTGGTGATGGTAGTAGCAGTAGTTGCAGTGGTGGTGGTAGTAGCAGTAGTTGCAGTGGTGGTGGTAGTAGCAGTAGTTGCAGTGATGGTGTTAGTAACAGTAGTTGCAGTGGTCGTGGTAATAGCAGTAGTTGCAGTGGTGGTGGGAGTAGTGGTAGTTGCAGTGTTATTGGTAGTAGCAGTAGTTGCAGTGGTGTTGGTAGTAGCAGTAGTTGCAGTGGTGCTGGTAGTAGCAGTAGTTGCAGTGGTGTTGGTAGTAGCTGTAGTTGCAGTGGTGGTGGAAGTAGTGATAATTGCAATGGTGATGATAGTAGCAGTAGTTGCAGTGGTGGTGGTAGTAGCAGTAGTTGCAGTGGTGGTGGTAGTAGTGGTAATTGCAGTGGTGATAGAAGTACTGGTAATTGCAGTGGTGGTTGTAGTAGCAGCAGTTGCAGTGGTGAAGATAGTAGCAGTAGTTGCAGTGGTAATAGAAGTACTGGTAATTGCAGTGGTGGTAGTAGTATCAGTAGTTGCAGTGGTGATGATAGTAGCAGTAGTTGCAGTGGTGATGGAAGTAGTGGTAATTGCAGTGGTGGTGGTAGTAACAGTAGTTGCAGTGGTGGTGGTAGTAGCAGTAGTTGCAGTGGTGGTGGCAGTAGTGGTGGTGGTGACAACAGTGGCAGGGATGGTGGTGGTAGTAGCAGTAGTTGCAGTGGTGGTGGTAGTAGCAGTAGTTGCAGTGGTGATGATAGTAGCAGTAGTTGCAGCGGTGAAGGAAGTAGTGGTAGTTGCAGTGGTGGTGGTAGTAGCAGTAGTTGCAGTGGTGCTGGTAGTAGTGGTGGTGGTGACAACAGTGGCAGGGATGGTATGGATAGTAGCAATAGTAGCAGTGGGGATGATAGTAGCAGTAGTTGCAACGGTGATGGAAGTAGTGGTAGTTGCAGTGGTGATGATAGTAGCAGTAGTTGCAGTGGTGGTGGTAGTAGCAGTAGTTGCAGTGGTGATGATAGTAGCGGTAGTTGCAGCGGTGATGGAAGTATTGGTAGTTGCAGTGGTGGTGATAGTAGCAGTAGTTGCAGTGGTGAAAATAGTAGCAGTAGTTGCAGTGGTGATGATAGTAGCAGTAGTTGCAGTGGTGGTGGTAGTAGCAGTAGTTGCAGTGGTGATGATAGTAGCGGTAGTTGCAGCGGTGATGGAAGTAGTGGTAGTTGCAGTGGTGGTGGTAGTAGCAGTAGTTGCAGTGGTGATGATAGTAGCGGTAGTTGCAGCGGTGATGGAAGTAGTGGTAATTGCAGTGGTGGTGGTAGTAGCAGTAGTTGCAGTGGTGGTGGTAGTAGCAGTAGTTGCAGTGGTGGTGGTAGTAGCAGTAGTTGCAGTGGATGTGGTAGTAGTGGTAATTGCAGTGGTGGTGGTAGTAACAGTAGTGGCAGTGGTGGTGGTAGTACCAGTAGTCGCAGTGGTGGTGGTAGCAGGGGTGGTGGTGACAACAGTTGCAGGGATGGTGGTGGTAGTATCAGTAGTTGCAGTGGTGGTGATAGTAGCAGTAGTTGCAGTGGTGGTGGTAGTAGTGGTGTTGGTAGTAGCAGTAGTTGCAGTGGTGGTGGTAGTAGCAGTAGTTGCAGTGCTGGTGGTAGTAGTGGTGGTGGTGACAACAGTGGCAGGGATGGTGGTGGTAGTAGCAGTAGTTGCAATGGTGGTGGTAGTAGTGGCGGTGGTGACAAAAGTTGCAGGGATGGAGGTGGTAGTAGCAGTAGTTGCAGTGGTAGTGGTAGTAGTGGTAATTGCAGTAATGGTGGTAGTAGCAGTAGTTGCAGTTGTAAGGATAGTAGCAGCAGTTGCAGTGGTGGTGGTAGTAGTGGTAATTGCAGTGGTGGTGGTAGTAGCAGTATATGCAATGGTGAAAATAGTAGCAGTAGTTGCAGTGGTGATAGAAGTAGTGGTAATTACAGTGGTGGTAGTAGTATCAGTAGTTGCATTGGTGATGATAGTAGCAGTAGTTGCAGTGCTGATGGAATTATTGGTAATTGCAGTGATGGTGGTAGTAGCAGTAGTTGCAGTGGTGGTGGTAGTAGTAGTAGTTGCAGTGGTGGTGGAAGTAGTGATAATTGCAATGGTGATGATAGTAGTAGTAGTAACCGTGGTGGTGGAAGTAGTGATAATTGCAAGAATGGTCGTAGTATTGGTAATTGCAATGGTAGTGGTAGTAACAGTAGTTGCAGTGGTGGTGGTAGTAGCAGTAGTTGCAGTGGTGGTGGTAGTAGCAGTAGTTGCAGTGGTGATGGAAGTAGTGGTAATTGCAGTGGTGGTGGTAGTAGCAGTAGTTGCAGAGGTGGTGGTAGTAGTGGTAACTACAGTTGTGGTGGTAGTTGCAGTAGTTGCAGTGGTGAAAATAGTAGCAGTAATTGCAGTGGTGATAGAAGTAGTGGTAATTGCAGTGGTGGTAGTAGTATCAGTAGTTGCAGTGGTGATGATAGTAGCAGTAGTTGCAGTGGTAGTGGTAGTAGTGGTAATTGCAGTGGTGGTGGTAGTATCAGTAGTTGCAGTGGTGGTGGTAGTAGCAGTAGTTGCAGTGGTGGTGGTAGTAGCAGTAGTTGCAGTGGTGGTGGTTGTAGCAGTAGTTGCAGTGGTGGTGGTAGTAGCAGTAGATGCAGTGATTGTGGTAGTAGCAGTAGTTGCAGTTTTAATGATAGTAGCAGTAGTTGCAGTGGTGGTGGTAGTAGTGGTAATTGCAGTGGTGGTGGTAGTAGCAGTAGTTGCAGTTGTAATGATAGTAGCAGTAGTTGAAGGGATGGTGGTGGTAGTAGCAGTAGTTGCAGTGGTGGTGGTAGTAGCAGTAGTTGCAGTGGTAGTGGTAGTGGCAGTAGTTGCAGTGGTGGTGGTAGTAGCAGTAGATGCAGTGGTGGTGGTAGTAGCAGTAGTTGCAGTGGTTGTGGTAGAAGCAGTAATTGCAGTGGTGGTGGTAGTAGTGGTGGTGGTGGCAACAGTGGTAGGGATGGTGGTGGTAGTAGCAGTAGTTGCAGTGGTGGTGGTAGAAGCAGTAGATGCAGTGGTGGATGTAGTAGCAGTAGTTGCAGTGGTGGTGGTAGAAGCAGTAGATGCAGTGGTGGTGGTAGTAGCAGTAGTTGCAGTGGTGTTGATAGTAGCAGTAGTTGCAGTGGTGGTGGTAGTAGTGGTAATTGCAGTGTTGGTGGTAGTAGCAGTAGTTGCAGTTTTAATGATAGTAGCAGTAGTTGCAGTGGTGGTGGTAGTAGTGGTAGTTGCAGTGGTGGTGGTAGTAGCAGTAGTTGCAGTTGTAATGATAGTAGCAGTAGTTGAAGGGATGGTGGTGGTAGTAGCAGTAGTTGCAGTGGTGGTGGTAGTAGCAGTAGTTGAAGTGGTAGTGGTAGTGGCAGTAGTAGCAGTGGTGGTGGTAGTAGCAGTAGATGCAGTGGTGGTGGTAGTAGCAGTAGTTGGAGTGGTTGTGGTAGAAGCAGTAATTGCAGTGGTGGTGGTAGTAGTGGTGGTGGTGGCAACAGTGGTAGGGATGGTGGTGGTAGTAGCAGTAGTTGCAGTGGTGATGGTAGAAGCAGTAGTGTCAGTGGTGGTGGTAGTAGCAGTAGTTGCAGTGGTGGTGGTAGTAGCAGTAGTTGCATTTGTGGTGGTAGTAGTCGTGGTGGTGACAACAGTGGCATGAATGGTGGTGGTAGTAGCAGTAGTTGCAGTGGTGGTGGTAGTAGCAGTAGTTGCAGTGGTGGTGGTAGTAGTGATGGTAGTGAGAACAGTGGCAGGGATGGTGGTGGTAGTAACAGTAGTTGCAGTGGTGGTGGTAGTAGCAGTAGTTGCAGTGGTTGTGGTAGTAGCAGTAGTTGCAGTGGTGGTGTTAGTAACAGTACTTGCAGTGGTCGTGGTAATAGCAGTAGTTGCAGTGGTGTTGGTAGTAGCAGTAGTTGCAGTGTTTGTGGTAGTAGCAGTAGTTGCAGTGTGGTGGTAGTAGCAGTAGTTGCAGTGGTGGTGGAAGTAGTGATAATTGCAATGGTGATGATAGTATGAGTAGTTGCAGTGGTGGTGGTAGTAGCAGTAGTTGCAGTGGTGGTGGGATTAGTGGTAGTTGCAGTGGTGGTGGTAGTAGTGGTAATTGCAGTGGTGATGATAGTAGCAGTAGTTGCAGTGGTGGTGGTAGTAGTGGTAATTGCAGTGGTAGTAGTAGTAGCAGTCGTTGCAGTGGTGATGATAGTAGCAGTAGTTGCAGTGGTGATAGAAGTAGTGTTAATTGCAGTGGTGGTAGTTGTATCAGTAGTTGCAGTGGTGATGATAGTAGCAGTAGTTGCAGTGGTGATGGAAGTATTGGTAATTGCAGTGGTGGAGGTAGTAGCAGTAGTTACAGTGGTGGTGGTAGTAGCAGTAGTTGCAGTGGATGTGGTAGTAGTGGTAATTGCAGTGGTGGTGGAAGTAGTGATAATTGCAATGGTGATGATAGTAGCAGCAGTTGCACTGGTGGTGGAAGTAGTGATAATTGCAATGGTGGTGGTAGTAGTGGTAATTGCAGTGGTGGTGGTAGTAACAGTAGTTGCAGTGGTGATGATAGTAGCAGTAGTTGCAGTGGTGGTGGAAGTAGCAGCAGTTGCAGTGGTGGTGGAAGTAGTGATAATTGCAAAGGTGATTATAGTAGCAGTAGTTGCAGTGGTGGTGGTAGTAGCAGTAGTTGCAGTGGTGGTGGAAGTAGTGATAATTGCAATGGTGATTATAGTAGCAGTAGTTGCAGTTGTTGTAGTAGTAGCAGTAGTTGCAGTGGTTGTGAAAGGAGTGATAATTGCAATGGTGATTATAGTAGCAGTAGCTGCAGTGGTGGTGGAAGTAGTGATAATTGCAATGGTGATGATAGTAGCAGTAATTGCAGTGGTGATGATTGTAACAGTAGTTGCAGTGGTGATAATTGTAACAGTAGTTGCAGTGGTGGTGGTAGTAACAGTAGTTGCAGTGGTGATGATAATAACAGTAGTTGCAGTGGTGGTGGTCGTAACCGTAGTTGCAGTGGTGGTGGCAGTAACAGTAGTTGCAGTGGTGGTGGTAGTAGCAGATGTTGCAGTAATGATGATAGCAACAGTAGTTGCAGTGTTCGTGGTTGTAGCAGTAGTTGCATTGGTGGTGGTAGTAGCAGTAGTTGCAGT
The DNA here is from genome assembly GCA_034096865.1 of Theodoxus fluviatilis. Lineage (NCBI taxonomy): Eukaryota > Metazoa > Mollusca > Gastropoda > Cycloneritida > Neritidae > Theodoxus > Theodoxus fluviatilis. The sequence continues at coordinate 185,002 of JAWQFJ010033906.1, forward strand.
GGTGGTGGTAGTAGCAGTAGTTGCAGTGGTGGTGGTAGTAGCAGTAGTTGCAGTGGTGATGGTAGTAGCAGTAGTTGCAGTGGTGGTGGTAGTAGCAGTAGTTGCAGTGGTGGTGGTAGTAGCAGTAGTTGCAGTGATGGTGTTAGTAACAGTAGTTGCAGTGGTCGTGGTAATAGCAGTAGTTGCAGTGGTGGTGGGAGTAGTGGTAGTTGCAGTGTTATTGGTATCAGCAGTAGTTGCAGTGGTGTTGGTAGTAGCAGTAGTTGCAGTGGTGCTGGTAGTAGCAGTAGTTGCAGTGGTGTTGGTAGTAGCTGTAGTTGCAGTGGTGGTGGAAGTAGTGATAATTGCAATGGTGATGATAGTAGCAGTAGTTGCAGTGGTGGTGGTAGTAGCAGTAGTTGCAGTGGTGGTGGTAGTAGTGGTAATTGCAGTGGTGATAGAAGTACTGGTAATTGCAGTGGTGGTTGTAGTAGCAGCAGTTGCAGTGGTGAAGATAGTAGCAGTAGTTGCAGTGGTAATAGAAGTACTGGTAATTGCAGTGGTGGTAGTAGTATCAGTAGTTGCAGTGGTGATGATAGTAGCAGTAGTTGCAGTGGTGATGGAAGTAGTGGTAATTGCAGTGGTGGTGGTAGTAACAGTAGTTGCAGTGGTGGTGGTAGTAGCAGTAGTTGCAGTGGTGGTGGCAGTAGTGGTGGTGGTGACAACAGTGGCAGGGATGGTGGTGGAAGTAGCAGTAGTTGCAGTGGTGGTGGTAGTAGCAGTAGTTGCAGTGGTGATGATAGTAGCAGTAGTTGCAGCGGTGAAGGAAGTAGTGGTAGTTGCAGTGGTGGTGGTAGTAGCAGTAGTTGCAGTGGTGCTGGTAGTAGTGGTGGTGGTGACAACAGTGGCAGGGATGGTATGGATAGTAGCAATAGTAGCAGTGGGGATGATAGTAGCAGTAGTTGCAACGGTGATGGAAGTAGTGGTAGTTGCAGTGGTGATGATAGTAGCAGTAGTTGCAGTGGTGGTGGTAGTAGCAGTAGTTGCAGTGGTGATGATAGTAGCGGTAGTTGCAGCGGTGATGGAAGTATTGGTAGTTGCAGTGGTGGTGATAGTAGCAGTAGTTGCAGTGGTGAAAATAGTAGCAGTAGTTGCAGTGGTGATGATAGTAGCAGTAGTTGCAGTGGTGGTGGTAGTAGCAGTAGTTGCAGTGGTGATGATAGTAGCGGTAGTTGCAGCGGTGATGGAAGTAGTGGTAGTTGCAGTGGTGGTGGTAGTAGCAGTAGTTGCAGTGGTGATGATAGTAGCGGTAGTTGCAGCGGTGATGGAAGTAGTGGTAATTGCAGTGGTGGTGGTAGTAGCAGTAGTTGCAGTGGTGGTGGTAGTAGCAGTAGTTGCAGTGGTGGTGGTAGTAGCAGTAGTTGCAGTGGATGTGGTAGTAGTGGTAATTGCAGTGGTGGTGGTAGTAACAGTAGTGGCAGTGGTGGTGGTAGTAGCAGTAGTCGCAGTGGTGGTGGTAGCAGGGGTGGTGGTGACAACAGTTGCAGGGATGGTGGTGGTAGTATCAGTAGTTGCAGTGGTGGTGATAGTAGCAGTAGTTGCAGTGGTGGTGGTAGTAGTGGTGTTGGTAGTAGCAGTAGTTGCAGTGGTGGTGGTAGTAGCAGTAGTTGCAGTGCTGGTGGTAGTAGTGGTGGTGGTGACAACAGTGGCAGGGATGGTGGTGGTAGTAGCAGTAGTTGCAATGGTGGTGGTAGTAGTGGCGGTGGTGACAAAAGTTGCAGGGATGGAGGTGGTAGTAGCAGTAGTTGCAGTGGTAGTGGTAGTAGTGGTAATTGCAGTAATGGTGGTAGTAGCAGTAGTTGCAGTTGTAAGGATAGTAGCAGCAGTTGCAGTGGTGGTGGTAGTAGTGGTAATTGCAGTGGTGGTGGTAGTAGCAGTATATGCAATGGTGAAAATAGTAGCAGTAGTTGCAGTGGTGATAGAAGTAGTGGTAATTACAGTGGTGGTAGTAGTATCAGTAGTTGCATTGGTGATGATAGTAGCAGTAGTTGCAGTGCTGATGGAATTATTGGTAATTGCAGTGATGGTGGTAGTAGCAGTAGTTGCAGTGGTGGTGGTAGTAGTAGTAGTTGCAGTGGTGGTGGAAGTAGTGATAATTGCAATGGTGATGATAGTAGTAGTAGTAACCGTGGTGGTGGAAGTAGTGATAATTGCAAGAATGGTCGTAGTATTGGTAATTGCAATGGTAGTGGTAGTAACAGTAGTTGCAGTGGTGGTGGTAGTAGCAGTAGTTGCAGTGGTGGTGGTAGTAGCAGTAGTTGCAGTGGTGATGGAAGTAGTGGTAATTGCAGTGGTGGTGGTAGTAGCAGTAGTTGCAGAGGTGGTGGTAGTAGTGGTAACTACAGTTGTGGTGGTAGTTGCAGTAGTTGCAGTGGTGAAAATAGTAGCAGTAATTGCAGTGGTGATAGAAGTAGTGGTAATTGCAGTGGTGGTAGTAGTATCAGTAGTTGCAGTGGTGATGATAGTAGCAGTAGTTGCAGTGGTAGTGGTAGTAGTGGTAATTGCAGTGGTGGTGGTAGTATCAGTAGTTGCAGTGGTGGTGGTAGTAGCAGTAGTTGCAGTGGTGGTGGTAGTAGCAGTAGTTGCAGTGGTGGTGGTTGTAGCAGTAGTTGCAGTAGTGGTGGTAGTAGCAGTAGATGCAGTGGTTGTGGTAGTAGCAGTAGTTGCAGTTTTAATGATAATAGCAGTAGTTGCAGTGGTGGTGGTAGTAGTGGTAATTGCAGTGTTGGTGGTAGTAGTGGTAATTGCAGTGTTGGTGGTAGTAGCAGTAGTTGCAGTTTTAATGATAGTAGCAGTAGTTGCAGTGGTGGTGGTAGTAGTGGTAATTGCAGTGGTGGTGGTAGTAGCAGTAGTTGCAGTTGTAATGATAGTAGCAGTAGTTGAAGGGATGGTGGTGGTAGTAGCAGTAGTTGCAGTGGTGGTGGTAGTAGCAGTAGTTGCAGTGGTAGTGGTAGTGGCAGTAGTTGCAGTGGTGGTGGTAGTAGCAGTAGATGCAGTGGTGGTGGTAGTAGCAGTAGTTGCAGTGGTTGTGGTAGAAGCAGTAATTGCAGTGGTGGTGGTAGTAGTGGTGGTGGTGGCAACAGTGGTAGGGATGGTGGTGGTAGTAGCAGTAGTTGCAGTGGTGGTGGTAGAAGCAGTAGATGCAGTGGTGGATGTAGTAGCAGTAGTTGCAGTGGTGGTGGTAGAAGCAGTAGATGCAGTGGTGGTGGTAGTAGCAGTAGTTGCAGTGGTGTTGATAGTAGCAGTAGTTGCAGTGGTGGTGGTAGTAGTGGTAATTGCAGTGTTGGTGGTAGTAGCAGTAGTTGCAGTTTTAATGATAGTAGCAGTAGTTGCAGTGGTGGTGGTAGTAGTGGTAGTTGCAGTGGTGGTGGTAGTAGCAGTAGTTGCAGTTGTAATGATAGTAGCAGTAGTTGAAGGGATGGTGGTGGTAGTAGCAGTAGTTGCAGTGGTGGTGGTAGTAGCAGTAGTTGAAGTGGTAGTGGTAGTGGCAGTAGTAGCAGTGGTGGTGGTAGTAGCAGTAGATGCAGTGGTGGTGGTAGTAGCAGTAGTTGGAGTGGTTGTGGTAGAAGCAGTAATTGCAGTGGTGGTGGTAGTAGTGGTGGTGGTGGCAACAGTGGTAGGGATGGTGGTGGTAGTAGCAGTAGTTGCAGTGGTGATGGTAGAAGCAGTAGTGTCAGTGGTGGTGGTAGTAGCAGTAGTTGCAGTGGTGGTGGTAGTAGCAGTAGTTGCATTTGTGGTGGTAGTAGTCGTGGTGGTGACAACAGTGGCATGAATGGTGGTGGTAGTAGCAGTAGTTGCAGTGGTGGTGGTAGTAGCAGTAGTTGCAGTGGTGGTGGTAGTAGTGATGGTAGTGAGAACAGTGGCAGGGATGGTGGTGGTAGTAACAGTAGTTGCAGTGGTGGTGGTAGTAGCAGTAGTTGCAGTGGTTGTGGTAGTAGCAGTAGTTGCAGTGGTGGTGTTAGTAACAGTACTTGCAGTGGTCGTGGTAATAGCAGTAGTTGCAGTGGTGTTGGTAGTAGCAGTAGTTGCAGTGGTTGTGGTAGTAGCAGTAGTTGCAGTGTGGTGGTAGTAGCAGTAGTTGCAGTGGTGGTGGAAGTAGTGATAATTGCAATGGTGATGATAGTAGGAGTAGTTGCAGTGGTGGTGGTAGTAGCAGTAGTTGCAGTGGTGGTGGGATTAGTGGTAGTTGCAGTGGTGGTGGTAGTAGTGGTAATTGCAGTGGTGATGATAGTAGCAGTAGTTGCAGTGGTGGTGGTAGTAGTGGTAATTGCAGTGGTAGTAGTAGTAGCAGTCGTTGCAGTGGTGATGATAGTAGCAGTAGTTGCAGTGGTGATAGAAGTAGTGTTAATTGCAGTGGTGGTAGTTGTATCAGTAGTTGCAGTGGTGATGATAGTAGCAGTAGTTGCAGTGGTGATGGAAGTATTGGTAATTGCAGTGGTGGAGGTAGTAGCAGTAGTTACAGTGGTGGTGGTAGTAGCAGTAGTTGCAGTGGATGTGGTAGTAGTGGTAATTGCAGTGGTGGTGGTAGTAACAGTAGGTGCAGTGGTGGTGGTATTAGCAGTAGTTGCAGTGGTGGTGGTTGTGGTGGTGGTGGTGACAACAGTGGCATTGATGGTGGTGGTAGTAACAGTAGTTGCAGTGGTGTTGGTAGTAGCAGTAGTTGTAGTGGAGATGTTAGTAGCAGTAGTTGCAGTGGAGATGGAAGTAGTGGTAATTGCAGTGGTGGTGGTAGTAGCAGTAGTTGCAGTGGTTTTGGTAGTAGCAGTAGTTGCAGTGGTGGTGGTAGTAGCAGTAGATTCAGTGGTGGTGGTAGTAGTGGTGGTGGTGACAACAGTTGCAGGAATGGTGGTGGTAGTATCAGTAGTTGCAGTGGTGGTGATAGTAGCAGTAGTTGCAGTGGTGGTGGTAGTAGTGGGGTTGGTAGTAGCAGTAGTTGCAGTGGTGGTGGTGGTAGCAGTAGTTGCAGTGGTGGTGGTAGTAGTAGTGGTGGTGACAACAGTGGCAGGGATGGTGTTGGTAGTAGCAGTAGTTGCAGTGGTGGTGGTAGTAGTGGTGGTGGTGACAACAGTTGCAGGGATGGTGGTAGTAGTAGCAGTAGTTGCAGTGGTGGTGGTAGTAGCAGTAGTTGCAGTGGTGGTGGTAGCAGTGGTAATTGAAGTTGTGGTGGTAGTAGCAGTAGTTGCAGTTGTAATGATAATAGCAGTAGTTGCAGTGGTGGTGGTAGTAGTGGTAATTGCAGTGTTGGTGGTAGTAGCAGTAGTTGCAGTTTTATGATAGTAGCAGTAGTTGCAGTGGTGGTGGTAGTAGTGGTAATTGCAGTGTTGGTGGTAGTAGCAGTAGTTGCAGTTTTAATGATAGTAGCAGTAGTTGCAGTGGTGGTGGTAGTAGTGGTAATTGCAGTGGTAGTGGTAGTAGCAGTAGTTGCAGTTGTAATGATGGTAGCAGTAGTTGCAGTGGTAGTGGTAGTGGCAGTAGTTGCAGTGGTAGTGGTAGTGGCAGTAGTTGCAGTGGTGGTGGTAGTAGCAGTAGTTGCAGTGGTAGTGGTAGTAGCAGTAGTTGCAGTGGTAGTGGTAGTGGCAGTAGTTGCAGTGGTGGTGGTAGTAGCAGTAGATGCAGTGGTGGTGGTAGCAGTGGTAATTGA
>JAWQFJ010033908.1:0-37500 GCA_034096865.1 Theodoxus fluviatilis
CAACAGCGCTCAGTAGCAACCAAGTAGATTAGCCTCAGAAATCCGCCAGGCTGTGGTCTGTCCACCAAACTTCGCTCTAGCCATTAGAAGATCCCCCTTCCGTTCTCATGTGCTCACCCCAGCATGGGTTTGCGCAGAGAAAAGTACTGGCAAGCGAACTGACTTCGCCTCCAAACTGCCTATGCAGTTTAACCGTTGGCGGCACTGACTACACGCCCCATCCTTCCATCCAAGTTGACGGCGTTGAACTGATGGGAAAGGACGCTTTCGAGCTCCAAGTCGCCTATCCCACGTGACCATTGTCCAACCCGTAATGAGAATTTTCCCGCTTCTCAATCCCGGTCCAATCACCGTCTCACAAACTTTCGCGGCTAAAGAACCATGTTGAAATAAAGGAAACCCCGTGCTGCATTCTTCCAGACCCCTGCACGTGGCACCCCAACACTCCGAGTGACGTCACACCCCCTCCTGTCACTCAAATTCTACCGCGATGCGCCAAACGACCGTTTGAACGCATTCACTGATTAGGTTTTCTACGCGGACAATTCAATTTCGCCTCATAACGACATTTAACTTCACTATCATTCTAATCACTCCTGTCGCACCTGCGACATATACCATGCCAGTAAAGTCACTTGGGTACATTATTTTCATAACCGAAAGCCTTTTAACTCTGATGGATTATTGTTGTTGATTAAGAAGTGTCATTATCTCTGACACTGCTGATATTTTCTGCTCTTTTTTCTTTTTCATTTCTTCTCTTCTTTTTTAATGTTATATTTCTCACACACTTATGGTCAGTTTTCTTCAGCCCCCCCCCCTCCCCCCCCCCCCTCCCCCCCCTCCCCCCCCTCCCCCCCCCCCTCCCCCCCCTCCCCCCCCCCCTCCCCCCCCCCCCCCAAAAAAAGAGGGTTTTTGTTCCTGGTCACCTGATGGACTCTAAATTTTGTCACCAACTCTACACTTTTTTAATCTGCTGTTAGAAACACATGCGCACACACACACACACACACATTTAGCACACAAAAAATGTTTCAATCCTTTGCCAGAATTGATAATAAGTTCAATTAAATTGTATGTGTATGAAACATGATTTTTTTGTGTGTACAAAACATCAGAAGGGTGGGTAGGGGGTTTCTATACAAAACATGTTTTTGACATGTCTGGGAAACGTAAACCTTTCTTTGAATGACAACAATAACTTCAAAGCACCTACCTACCTACCTACCTGCCTACCTACCTACCTACCTACCTGCCTACCTACCTGCCTACCTATTTACCTACCTACCCACCCACCTACCCACCCACCCTTTTTTTCTCTCTTTTTTTGAGGGGCCATGTTACCTGACACTAATAAATTTGGAGGGGCCTTAGGCTTAAGTTGAAGGACTGAGTGACTACACTGTGATTCTGGGCACAGCTCTGGGACCTGAGGACCAAGACAGCCACCATGGAGCTGAAAGAGAATGAGGACTACATCACTGACATGATAATGGATGACAGCAAGAAACTCCTCATCGCAACAAGGTGACTTGACTGAAGCAGGGTGGTTTGATCTCCTTCCTGCTGTGATGCAGTTTCTGGCATCCTAACTGGGGCAAATCTCAACCTGCTGTTCTTCACTTGTGCATCTCATAAGAGAATTGTTTTTCTTTGTTCTGTTCCTGTTTGACACACAGTCTCCAGAGGAGATGCATTTCCTTTTTGGCCAGCTCTCCCTGTGGTTCTTTCTATATTGAAAAAGGAGACACAGAAAGCTCATGAACAGACTCTTGCCAACTGACAGCAACAGTTGTGATGCCCATGAAGATTCAGCCGATGTGAGTTGTGACATCCTTAGCCACCTAATGTTCTGTTGTGCATAAAATCAGGAAATTGCTGTCATGACCAAGTACACAAATGATGTTACTCATGCTTAGGCAAACCACCCAAAAAGTATTCTAAAAAGTTGTAGTTATGGAAATGTGGCCCCCAAACTAGGGTTGGTAGGTGGGCCTGACTTTTTTCAAATTCCTTTTTTTTAACCCCCAGATTGAAACTGCACACAGTTGAATGATGTATGTGTGTTTTTAAAAATTTCATATATACAATAGATTCATTTGAACATAAATAAAAAGACTTCCTTTGCTGAAAATGCACATTAACTTATATAGTGATCATAGGGCAGTTTGTTGTTTACCTTGGATTTTTTTCTTCTTATTTTCCAACAATTGAGAAAAAAATTAGGGTCCGCAGGGAAAAAGTGGTTCAGTTTGTGTACGGTAATTATGACTATTTTCTTTGTGTGGCCTTATTGACGCTCCTCAAAACATCCACCACTCTTCAGGCAAGGCTGCCTGCACTGACTATGCCTTGCCATTCAGGTTTGCATGCTGGGGTGATTTTTGTCTCAGGAAGCTTACTCCCAAATCACTTCTCTGCTTAGTTGACTGTTACTCAGAAAATGCTCTCTTCCCCCCCCCCCCCCCCCCCCCCCCCCCCCCAAGTTTTATGTGGTTATGTTACTTAGCTTCACTCCTTGGCAAGGAAGTGGCTTGTCAGGTGTTCTCCAAAAGAGGTGTGTTTCTCTGAGCTGCCTTACTGCCAGCTTTGCCACTATGTCCTCTACCATTTTCTTCAATTCCGTCTTATTTTTCTGCCTCTTCTTATTCCTCTTCCTTCATCTTTTCTTTCCTTCTTTCCATTTTTCCTCATGTTCCTCCTTTTTCCTTCTCGTCATCCTTTCCTTCCCCCTCCCCCTGCTCTCATCCCCCCTTTCCTCAATCTGTCACCACTATGATTCCCATTATGCATTACTTCAATTTTGCAATTGTTATAACATGTTCAATTGCAAAGTTATGAGTAATACCACAAAGGATTGTAATCTCTTATTATGCTGTATAAATGAACTTTTATTTTATTTTTTCTTATCGGGTTTTTATATTCCTGTGCATGATGATCTGTCCTCCCTTTCAGTGGCGATGGAACGCTGACTTGTTTCAACATCAGGCGAAAGAGGATGGATCTCCAGTCAGAGATGTTTGACTCTGACTTGATGTGCCTGGCTCCATGCAAGGTACTGGCACACTGACAGACTGCAGTGTAACTGTAGGCAGCTGTCCCAGCTTGGAGTAGTCTTTGTCCATCAGGGAGTATTTGGGACTTGATGTGCCTGGCCTCATGCACACTGGCACACTGACAGACTGCAGTGTAACTGTAGGCAGCTGTCCCAGCTTGGAGTAGTCTTTGTCCATCAGGGAGTATTTGGGACTTGATGTGCCTGGCCTCATGCACACTGGCACACTGACAGACTGCAGTGTAACTGTAGGCAGCTGTCCCAGCTTGGAGTAGTCTTTGTCCATCAGGGAGTATTTGGGACATCACTGTTCTACTGCCTCCTCCAACCACTGTTTCTGTGAATAATGTTTTTGTTTTTTGAATATTTATTTGCTTGCATCATTGTAAATTCTTTTGTGGATTATATCTGAGTTTGTTTATTTTGTATTAATGTAAATGAATTTGTTGATATAGTATAATCATGTATCCATGTGAATTAGTTTTCTTTTCTTTTCTAACTTTTGGGGGCGTAATCTTTTATTATGTTCTCTTGAACCATACATTAATTATTTGGTTTAGAATTATGTCTTTGTAACTGGAAGTTTTAAGACATTTGTGAAACTGCTTTGATGCACCAGTGAATTTCCTTAAGGATGAATAAAGATTGTCCATCCATCCATGCTGACAGGGCATTGATTTATTGGATAAAATTGTAATATGTTCTTGTTACAATCAGCAGAGTACTCAACCAATGGAATTCATTTTTCTGGTGTGTGTCATAAAGAAACTATTTGGTAATCTTCCTACTATAATATCTGAATTATGATGCAATTTTTGATAATGAAAAACGTCTTGTACATTGATCATTTGAGAATGAAGTCGATGCTAGTGGCTGATAGGAGAGCAGCAATGAATTGTCTCTAGAGATGTATTTGGTTTAGTTGAGCAAAGCACTGAAATCTTCTTTGTGAATGATGATTTTTTGAAGCATGATTAGGATCAACAGTGGGAGAAATGTTAACCCTTACAGTGGTGCTAAAACGGTGACGTTATGGGCTGCCAGTGGCGCTAAAACACGAGCAAATTGAGCAACACGCACACCTTTCATTAACTTTGAGATTGCTGATGAACCGTTACAGATAGACACATAAAGTAAAAAGACAAAATGCTTGAAATTGAATGAACAATATTTTGGTGTACAGTTTATAGTCTTTATTCAAAACCTGATTTTTGGGTCAAATTTTAAATGTTTAACATTTGTGGGTTTTTTTCACTCCTCGAGAAATAAAACAGGTAAATCACTATGCAATAGTGGGTAAATACCCTATAAACCCTACTGGATGTTGCTTTATCATCTGTGCATACTAATGTATCATTCCCTTTGACCAAAAATCCACTCTTTAAATTATAATGCAAATTTGATGAGCCAGGTATTAGAGAGGGAAAATGAAGTAATTCTGATTACCTACACTCTCTTCCATCTTATGCAATATTCCTCAAATTTCCAGTTTCCTTTGAGCATACAGGTTTGTTTGCTCCACAAGCAAATCAAAAACTGTATCGTCCAGGAATAGGTTCAAAAAGTCAATTGGCTCAGCGTCAGAGTCAATATCTGCAAGGAGTTTCGACTCGCCCATGAACGGCGCAATTAGCGGGTCATCAGCTGTTCGCATCCAACCCTCACTGTCATCCTCTCCCACCTCTCGATCACTCGCAGCTTGAGAGATCGGCATTCTTGAGCTAATTACAGCTTGCCTGATCACTTCATCTAAAGTTTCCTCATCATCTTCATCTTCGGCAGCTGAAGGATTAAAATCCTCAAACAGATTTCGCGATCGCGACATGTTGCCTCGAGCGTCCACTTCCATTCGTACAGGATAGCCCATAATTTCTACTATACTGCACATAAAATCGCCCTGATTTTTGATTGGCCAAGCTGATGACTGTAGAGAAACCTCTTCTGCATGAACTGGAGTCAGTAAACGTAGAGTTATATGATAGGCTTGTACTAGGAGAGAGGCAGAACGCACGTGGTGTCAGAAATGACATATGCCGCGCTTGCCACTGGCGGACCACGAAGGCGAGCGCGGCAATTGCCGCGCTTGCCACGATAAGGGTTAAAATGATGATTTATTGAAGCATGATTAGGATCAACAGTGGGAGAAATGTTAAAGGTGAAAAAGGTAAAGGTTTGGTTCTACACAGCGACTCATCGCCCACGTCTGGGTCTCAGACCGCTTTGCACTTTACCCCCTGATCACTGGACAGCTTGACCATTCCCTCACTGGTACCTCACAACAAACATAGTGACAGACATTTAAGACTCACACAATCAAGTACCAGCACCAACTCCACTCCCTGGGGAGTATTTCAACCCGACGCTGGTTAATGGTCACATACAAGGGTTAAACGCTCTACAATTTGACAACATTGCTCTCTCTGGTACCCGGTTTTATTCCTGGGTATGGGGAAGCAATGCTAGTTAAGCATCTTGCTCAAGGATGCAACTCTGAGAACTGTGCCGTACCCACTAGCCGCAAGTGACTGCAGGTCAAACATGCTAACCACTTGGCCACAAAGCTCATGTTGACTTACACCTGAAGTTCCATTGAACAATATGGTTGGATGTGATGCAATGTTTAGCACATTCATTCATTCTTCTTTGCACATAGCACCCATTCAGTTTTGTCTTACATGATTGTAACTCAGTGTGTGGTGTTAAGTGTGGTATGCAGTGGAACATCTAAATTTTTAAAGATGTCTTAGTCATAAAGTTCGGTACTTTAGCCTGGTTTTTTTTTTACCAGAGCTCTCATGCTTGGATGCCTTGGATTCTCCACACTTATGCCATCATTAGTCATATTGCTTGATTACTGCATCACTGATACCTCATTACCTGTTTCCCTTTCCTGCAGCGAGGACGGAAGGTGGTGGTGGGGTCAGGGCGAGGAGTCTTGAACATCTTCAACTGGGGGGAGTGGGGCAACATCAGTGACCGCTTCCCTCGACACCCCGGCTCCATAGAGTGTCTGGTGGCAGCCACTGATGACATCGTCTGCACCGGCTCCAGTGATGGCGTCATCAGGTAGGCTGTCACTATACTTCTGCGGAATTTGTTGGGAATTTATGGAATTACAACAAAGAATATAACTTCGTTGTATATGAATATGGCAAAAAAGAAAGTTGTTTGCTTCAGGTAACATGGTAACCAAAATAATGGTAGGTAGGTAGAAACATGTTTTTTTCCTCCTAAGAAAGTTATTGTTTCATGGACATGTAAAAATGATGTTTTACTCACAAAAAACAATGTTTCATACACTATGAATAGAAGTTTTGTACTTAAAGAATTTTATTTAATGAAATTGTTATCAATTCTAGTGAAGGATTAAAACGTTTTAGGTGAGTGCTATTTGTGTGTGTGTGTGTGTGTATGTGAGTGTGTATGTGTGTGTATATATATGTGTGTGTGTGTGTGTGTGTGTTTTATAGCAGTGAAAAAGAAGTGTTGGGTGGGCTGCAACATTTAGGGTTGTTCATGCAAACAGAAAATAACAAACTTTTTAAATACTTATATAGAGTTACAAGGAAAATGTAGTAAGTGTACATCTATAACGTCCCTACTGCATATATGTAGGTGGCGGCAGCCTCTATACAGTCATGCAGGGAAACCTGGTTTTTGCACTAATTTTCACACCATGTTTATATCAACAACATTTGCTTGGTTTGTCTTGACAATGTGCCCAATAAATACTTTGAAGTTCATTCTGCCTTGTCTTTGCCTTCGTTTGATGTGAATGAGAACATGTGAGCGAGAGGAGTAGGCAGAAATGCCTAATATTTTGGATCGACGAACCGCGACGCCATTAGGCCTGCAGCCATTTTGAGCTCAAGCAAAACAACACCTATCTGGGAAATCTCGCTGTTCTCTGTTCATGTCTATTTTTAACTTGAACAAAAGTGTGTCAGGTCAAACAAGACAAAGCTAGGCTTTGTTTACGTGTGTTTTTAATTTTCCTAGGTAGTAGGGTTTATGAAAAAAATCCGAGATGAAAACACCTAAATATAGCTTGGTCACTTTCTCGGCTGAATTACGGGATTGGGGCATAATTGCGACCCCACAATCATATATGCGATGGAAACAGCGTTTTCTGGAGGTTTCGGTCATGTTCGAAACTAAAGAATGCATGACGTCCACGCCGAGCGACAGCCAATCAAAAGAGGCAACCCGTGCCTTTGACACGAAGGTGCCCTAGCTCAAAACATGGCGACCGAACACGCGCTTTCAACGTCGCCGTTAGCGACTCTGTTCGAGAAAGTCGAAACCATTCTTGGTAATTTTGTCGATAATCGTATTCATAAACATCTATTTTCGGTACTTGTAAAGTTTTAAGGTGCTAATTTCACGTAAGAATGGCTAGATTTTAAGCTAAAAGTTGCGAGTGGATACGATCCATGCCGATCGGGCTCGAGTGTTATGGGTAGTGACAAAAACATGTTCTGTGTCTTTTTTCAGGCGATTTATTGTTCCAAGTCAAGATTTGAAACAAAAAAAGAGTAGTTGTAGAAATGATTGGTGTATTGTTTTTGTGATGATTAAACTTTGGTGGGGGTAAAATAGACAAAAGCGTTTGCTTTCTAAAACCGGAAGTAGATCGAGTCGGCGTCTGTCGTCTTCTTCTGTCGCTAGTTCAGTAGGCCTAGTTGTTCACATGTTTCAAGATGTTGGCTTCAGTCGTTTTTCTTCTGAGTGGCATCTTCAGAGAATAAAATAGGATTTAACCACGCAGACCAGACTGTTGTTCCATAGCCGCTTCGGTGGTATTTGCTGGGAACATCACACTTGCCCCGTTCTCCAACTCCGGCAGAGCTTTTCTTGTTGAATCGCCGTCAGATTTGCCTGCCAGATATGATGCTTTCAAGCAGTATTTGAAGCAGAATTATGCTTTGTGAGCAGCATCTTGTGTACCTGATCTGCCATGAAGTTTACTCAACAAAGCAGTTTGTTAGGGTTTGTGCCAAACTTCAGTTGTTTCTGAATTTTGACGTTAAATGGACTGAACGACAATTTTTTTCTTGATTTTGTCTGAAATAGGGTGCTTTGATACTTGCTGTCAAGAAAAAGTGACCTGCACATTCCTGTTTGTTGGTTCTATCAGTTCCATACATTGCATTCTGCTTGTGTGCAAAATTTCAAGCATTTATCTCCAGTAGTTTTTGAGCTGTAGCTTGTTCAGTATACGAGTTCTTCAAAAACTTTCACTTTTCGTCTAATTGTTTTGTTATTTTTGGTGGTCATCAACTGATGTATTAATTTTTAAAGCAATTTGATTGTTTTCTTGGGCCCTTTATATCATATTCTGTCTGTCTGCAAAAAATCAGTGAAATATCTTAAACGGTTCTTGAGTTATAGCTTCTTAAAGTGAAATATTCCATAAAATGGCCTTGTTCCGCGAGGCAAATTGATGTTTTTTCCCATTTTAAGGCTCTTTTAAAAAAAAACCAGCCTGCCATGGTCCCTGAAAAAAATTAGAGCCAGACAATAACATAGAATCTATGAAATATTTTATTGATAAGGACAGCTGTGCTTTAGTTTTGATTCTAATGACCTTCAAAGTTGCTACTTTATGCTGATTTGACATTTATGTATTACGAGCGTTTCGCCTTTCACGACCTTTGAAGTGGCATATCTCAGAAACTAATGAAGATATTCACTTACTTTTTTTTTTGTTTTTCTAGTCTTTCTGCCAACTTTATAACACAACACATTATAAACTTCCTCTTCCCCAAAATAATTTTGACTGCCGCCACCTAATATATGTGCCCCTTGCTGCATGTCCTGTAATGACCTAGCTGTCAGCTAACACCCAGCTGCTCCTTCTCATGTTTTCCTTCTCAGATTCACTGATCCCAATTTATCAGTCAAGTGATGACCTTGGGGAAGAACAACCTGTTCTGCCTAACATATTTGCTAAATTCAGCACAGTGAGTTGAGTGGGTAAAGTGGAGAACTGACCCACACCTTAGGTGGTACCTAGGGGTGGTATGGAAGTGGTGGGATGGATGGAATGTAGTGCAATGGGACATTCAGCCTTTAAAAAGTTGTGGTTATTAAGGTAAAATAGCAGGGGGGAAAAAGGGTTGGTAGGTTTGCCTGAACTTTTAAAAAATAATTTTATTTAGAAAAGGCCACATCGAACATGTACCAAACTTTCCCGCACTGAAAACACCTTTTATGACTTAAATAGTGGATTCCTTTAAAAGTGCTCATTGGGCAGGGAAGACGGACCAGCATGTAGTTCATTGCTTACTGTCAATTTATCTTTCTTTTTTTCATGATCGAAAAAAAGTTTAGAGTTTTCTGTTTTCAGGAAAAGAAATAGTCATATTGGTTACCGTAACCACGACTATTCATTTTTTTTGCCATATATATCAATAAGTTTTCTTGTATATATATTTTCAGTTTTCATACAGCAATTTTTACTGATATCTCAACAACAAAAAGACTTTGATAAATTCAGTTGGAAATTTCATATGTCCTGGAAGTGTCCATTTAAATAATTTTTATAAATAATAAATCTTTCGGAAAATAGCCCTAGGAAGTTGGATGTTGTCATGTCACTGAGAGAATAAGCTGTAGGCAACAATGTGATATCATATTTAATGATGTGAGGAAGTAATGGTGGCTGATTAAGTACTTCTATGTGTGTGGAATTCTCATACAGTACTGTGCACTGTAGGCACCAATATTCTCTACCCTCTCATCACCCATTCAAGATGATTCTTAATTCTTTTTATTTTTGCCTTCTTGTAATGGGCCAACAGCCTGATCATTTAACCTTTTCATTCATTATTTTACTCATGCATAAACTTGCTCATACCTCCTTCCTTCTCTTTCACTTTCCTTCCTTTTCCTCATTCAATCTCATTTTTCCTGCCTGCCTTTGCAGGGTGGTGCACATCCTCCCCAACCGGTTCAAGGGAGAGCTTGGACGGCACAAGGACTTCTCTGTAGAAGACATGGCCTTGACCCATGACCGCCAGATGCTGGTGACCTGCTCCCTGGACCAGAGTGTCTGCTTCTGGAGTCTGAGGAGCCTGGATCAGATCCAGGCAGACCCCAACCAGAAGCCTAGAGCTGCTGACAAACACAGGAAGCTGAACCCATCCAAGAAAGACTTCTTCTCTGATCTGGCCTCCACCTCAGCCCAGAGAGACAGTGATGATGATGAGGAGGATGACTCTGACAGTGATCTGGACTCTGATGATAGTGACAGTGATGATTAAAAATGAAGAGTGCAACTCGGTGTTTTAAGAGTTAGTGTTGTTGGTTTAGTGTGTTGCTACAGATTCCAGGAGTTGAAGAAGTTGAATTAAAAACTCCAAAGAGTCGAGGTGTGCAGTCATGACAAAAATAAGAGTGTTGATGCGTGAAACAAATCTACTTTTAGCACTACATAGATTTCCATGTGACTATGGTCAGCTTCAGGAAATTATTCCATTCACATGCATCATTGTGGATGGTGTGGCAGTGAACCTAACTTGATGAGTATAGGGAATTTTGAAAACTTTAAACCAGAATCTGCATGCTTAAAAAAAACAACAGAAAAGTGATAAAATGTGTATCAGCACAGGAAAGCAAAACATTTAAAAATCTTTTAAACTGTGGCATACCTTAAGTTGATACTGACTTTTTCACCCCTTATGAAATAGAGAAAGTCATTTGATGATATTTAGTTAAAAATCAAAAGAGGAATTTGAATGCTCAGCCAGACAACTCCTATGCTTGGAGAAACATTGCAGTTTATGGACATGCAGTTCTAAAGAATGCCTCGTTTTGAGATGGGTTGCTCAGAAGCATTTCTTAATTCATCACATAAGATTGTCTTGTGGTACCAGAGGTGTGTTTGGTTTTGAAAGGTATAAAGACTGTGCAGAGAAAAGTCCTCACTGCAAGCATTTGAGAAGCCCAAAGCTTTTCCCCTACATGACCTCTAAACAGTTTTCATATCTTTTTAAATGAAACGCCCCTCTGGTACCATGAGATGATTGCATGTGATGAGTTAGGATTGCCTCTGTGAAACCTGCCTCTGATATAGGACCATTTACTGTCAGGAGGCAAGTTTCTTCAGTGCTGTCTAGAAAAATAATGAATATTTCAAGTTCAATTCTTCCTTTTATGGGTTTGTCCTGCATCCCATCCTAATTGTTTGATTTCTTACTTGAAGCTGTTGTTCACTAAGAGGGTAATTCACTCTTGCAGGGACAGTGGAACATTTTTTTGGCTAGGCAGCTGTACAAGTTGCATGCCAAAAGACAAATTAATATTTTGTCCTGCATCTTGCAGCTAGAGGGCATGTGAATCCATGGGAGCCATCACCTGCTTCTGCACCTCAAGCTTGAAGTTGGAGTGGAAGTGCGCTCTGAATCCACCAACTGTCCTCGGCTTTTTTACATGATGGCGCCTTGCCTCAAGGTGGCGGGGCTCCAGCACTATAGTCAAGAGACTTGCCTGCAATTCATCACTGTCAGTAGATGCAGTGTTCAAGGCCTAAAACAAGATTACTGCTCAACGAATAAAGTCCACAATAAATCATTCAACGTGATGTAAATTTCTCTGTCATTTGTTAAAACGAAGCTTGAAATTTGGAGACGTAGAATGGGATGCAATATGAAATTAAAAGCAACAAGAAGGGCAAAGCCCATACGACTCACATGCTTGACCTTGACCTTTATATGACCTTGACCTTCAGGTGACCTTCAAGGTCAAGGTCAAACAACTAAACCTACCAATGACATCATACACAAAGAAATGCTTTACACATTTTTCCTACCAAAATACATGTGACCTTGACAAAAGGTCAAGGTCATCCAAGGTCATGCAACACAAAGCTCTTAATTCAAGACATAGGAAGCACAATGGTGCTTATTGGCACTTTCTACCATGAGATATAGTCACTTTTAGTGGTTCACTACCCCATTTTGGTCACATTTCATAAGGGTCAAAGTGACCTTGACCTTGATGATATGTGACCAAATGTGTCTCATGATGAAAGTATAACATGTGCCCCACATAATTATTAAGTTTGAAACAGTTATCTTCCATAGTTCAGGGTCAAGGTCACTTCAAAATATGTATACAATCCAACTTTGAAGAGCTCCTGTGACCTTGAAGCAAGGTCAACCAAACTGGTATCAAAAGATAGGGCTTGCTTTGACCTATATACCACTTGTAGCTAAGGTCGCCATTCTCAATAACGTGGGAGAAAATTGGGAAAATGTGAAAAATGACTGTTTTTGAGACCACATTTATGGCTCCTGTGACCTTGACCTTGAAGCAAGGTCAAGTCACTATGTATGTTTTTTGAGGCCTTGTCATCATACACCATCATGCCACATTTGGTGTTGATAGACTTAATAGTCTCCGAGAAAAATCCAACATTTAAGTTTTTTACGGACGGACGGACGGACGGACGGACGCCCGCCCGGACGGACGGACGACACGGCTCAGTACATAGACTCACTTTTGCTTCGCATGTGAGTCAAAAATGTTTAGATAAAGTCTTAGTCAAGAAGTAAAAGCATGCTTTGGTTCTTACAGGAGAGGCATGATATTTTTCCCCCTCTTATGCTTGATGACTCACATGCTTGACCTTGACCTTTATATGACCTTGACCTTTATATGACCTTGACCTTCAGGTGACCTTCAAGGTCAAGGTCAAACAACTAAACCTACCAATGACATCATACACTAAGAAATGCTTTACACATTTTTCCTACCAAAATACATGTGACCTTCCAAGGTCATGCAACACAAAGCTGTTAATTCAAGACATAGGAAGCACAATGGTGATTATTGGCACTTTCTACCATGAGATATAGTCACTTTTAGTGGTTCACTACCCCATTTTGGTCACATTTCATAAGGGTCAAAGTGACCTTGACCTTGATGATATGTGAACAAATGTGTCTCATGATGAAAGTATAACATGTGCCCCACATAATTATTAAGTTTGAAACAGTTATCTTCCATAGTTCAGGGTCAAGGTCACTTCAAAATATGTATACAATCCAACTTTGAAGAGCTCCTGTGACCTTGACCTTGAAGCAAGGTCAACCAAACTGGTATCAAAAGATAGGGCTTGCTTTGACCTATATACCACTTGTAGCTAAGGTCGCCATTCTCAATAACGTGGGAGAAAATTGGGAAAATGTGAAAAATGACTGTTTTTGAGACCACATTTATGGCTCCTGTGACCTTGACCTTGAAGCAAGGTCAAGTCACTATGTATGTTTTTTGAGGCCTTGTCATCATACACCATCATGCCACATTTGGTGTTGATAGACTTAATAGTCTCCGAGAAAAATCCAACGTTTAAGTTTTTTACGCCCGGACGGACGCCCGGACGGACGGACGACACGGCTCAGTACATAGACTCACTTTTGCTTCGCATGTGAGTCAAAAATTGCAATTTTTATTGCATCTTGTATCCCATTCTGCATGTCTGCATTTTTAACATGTCTTCATTCTACAAATGACCAAGAAATTTCTTTTGCACAGTGCGTCTTATCCCAGTGTTCAAAGGTGCATCTTTGGTAAGTTGCTGAATTGGCTTTGCCACCCTATCCCTACACAAATATGAAAGCAGGTATGTGTGAGGGTGGCGAAGACACTGTGGCATGATGAAACCCTTGAAGCAACTATCGGCTCACCTTGGATTGGAATACTTCCTCCAAGCCTGAAGTGCTATAAGGGTTATTGCCTGACTGCTGAGTGTCTTGTGTTGTCATCATGTGCCATTAAAGGACTGATCAAGTGGCCCAGTGACCAGGGAATTACATGTCAAGGTGTTTGAGATCCAAAATAGGGTATGCGTTGCCATGTAAAAATGCTTCCTTTTCCTTTTTACCATCCCCCTGTGGGTTCGGGGCAAGAATTGACCCATCGCGTCTCCCTACGCGATTCGTAAGAGGCGAATAACTAGGGACATCGTGACTCACTATGCGTTTACTCTAAACTGTTGTAGTAATTTTCGTGCTTTAATGGTCTTACATATTCTACAAAGGCTGATAAGCCGTAAAACATTATCCATCCATCCATCCTTTTTTCCATAGATCCTTTAACCTGAAGATTGAAACAACTCTGTGAGTGTAGTGATGACCTTAACACTGGAGGGCACCTACAACAGTACAAGCATTAATAGTAATTCATGAGTGGATTGAACATGAACAAGATAACAGTAGCAAACTTCATTTGTCTTTTATTTTTATTATGTAAACAATGATTTAAACGTTTTGAGGACTATGATTTTTTGTGCCTTGTATATTGGTGTCATTGGGAAAAGAGAGACCAGTGGAATCGCACTCACACTTGAACACACCAACAGACAAACACATATTGTCATATACATGTATGTAGACACACACACAGATACACGGGCAGGCATCATGACATTTTCACTCAAGAGGCCTGCATGGATGATGAGGTAGCGAAAATGTGAAATCATGAATACAAGTTTCTATGCAAAAGCATATTTACATAATGACATAGTATTGTTGTGTATAAACAGTGCACAGAAAAACGTTCTAACAAGCTTTAAGAATCAAATGATTATGGATGAACTCGGGCAGAATGCTACAGGTACTGAGGACAAGGACGGGACTACTTATGTCTTGCATAATTAATTTGAGCGATTTCTAAATTCCACGTCATACATTTTACGCTTCTTTCCTTCTATCATGTTCTGATGAAGTCTTTTGTATTTCAATTTTCATGAGAATCTTTTGTATCACATCATCTGGATATTACTGGGGGAAAGGGTTTCCTTAAAATTGCTTTGACACCAATTAATTGTTTTGCCGTATCCTCTTGGCTACCATTTTTGCACAGTGGAGGACTGATTATGTCAAAGTGGCTATAGTCACAAGCCAGCACCCATATGGATAAAAAAAGAGAGGAAAAGATCACATTTCCAAATAGTCTTCTCACGTTGCTTTGTGTTAGATACAAGTCGTGGAGTTCTCCACAGCCACTGATTATCCCCGTGGATGTCTCTCATTTCATGACGTTTGTAAACAAGGTTTTCGTAAGCTACTCTTATGCATGGTAGTCACAGACAGTTTCATCCCCATTGGTATTCCCTTCTCTTTGGGAATCGGCTGTGATGGATCCATGGACTGGAACGCTGGTTAGAATCGGACAACCCAAGACAATGCCAGAAATTAATATGCTTACTAGAAAAATATGCACCATATCATCTTCCACAGTTTTGTTGTAAAAGTCTGTGACCCTTACCGATGTGTGTTCCCATAGAGGAAGCCACTTTGCACAATGACAACTACTATCACCTCCCTCCACACTCACACAATTCTCGAATTCTTTCTGCTTTGGCGTCTAGGGGTATCAATTGTGGAGGGCGGGATAATTAATTCACTCACCCTCTCTCACGCTCGCATGATGTGACACATTATTCATCAAATATTTTCTTTAATGAGCCTGAATCATGAATAAAATCAAATTCAAGGCAATATGAATGAAAATGTCAATCAATCCTATCAGTCTACTCTCTGACTGAAAAGTAGAGGATTAATTTCACTGACCCAAAACCAAAGTTGACCCAAGAGTTACGCAGATAGGCGATGACGCTGCTAGAACTTTCCAACGATGAAAATTCTGCCTGAAACGATGTCCACTCAGAAATGGGCATTCACAAGCACACACTCTCTCTCTCAAGGCTACACCTCGAAAGGAGAGGATCAAAAAGGCCATAGACACTTGGGGGTCACCCACACACATGTAGCCTTTTGTAGGCCTACATGTGCGGACACAGGTTTGAACACCAGCCAGCGTTCAGAACCGAACGACGAAACTTTCATGTGGCAAGACGGCGTCATAATCCGACAAAGCTGGACCTTCATTCGTAGAGGACACTGTTCTTCTTAATACAACCTTTCAGATGGTCAGGGGGAGAGGATTATACTTTTAACGCGTTTCATCTTAACACGGAGCCGCTCGAAAATACGTCTGCTCATAACGACATTCCTGGAGTCAACTAAATCACATAATTCCAGCGTCTTCGACAAGAGTTATTCACAGCGCATGCGCCGCCACCTCCCGTCAATCAAATCATTGTTGCGTCACTGATAATTAAAAAAACTGCCGGTTCAAACCGGTCTCACAGTGCAAAACTCAGCTTGTTCCCGCCGAACATCGACATGGCGTTCTTTTCAAACAACACAGAAAAATGGAACAAAGGCCGAACCGTAACAACTACAAAGGCATGTCACTTCAAGCAACCCTTAGCTTGACTTGGTTTTGGAACGTCAGTGTCCAGCTATGGGTAATGTCAAATAAGGTTGACATTTGTTTAAAAACGGCTTCGATTCATCCAGAAGTCTGGGATTTTCATTCTTGTCATGCCACAATCGCACTTGTCATCAGCTTAATTTTGTTGAGGTTCAGCACCGAGCGCGTTCCTAGCCAGCAAACTGACGCACTGACAATACTGGCCGATGAACGCAACGAAACAAACGTTTTCGTGCCAACTATTTAAGTGCCTGCGTGCTCGAGTCAGTTTCAGTTTCTCGCTGAAAAGTACATGTTCACATGCACAGTCGCGCTGTACATCAAACAGCATGACCGAATGTGCAACGCTATTGATATTCAAGTGGCGCGGCTTCTTCTAAGATGGCCGCATTGCAGATCTCGCACAACGAGAAATAATGAGATTTCATCGATGGATGAAAGTAGCATGTCCAACCGAAAATTTTCTAAACACTGCACAGTTATGCCACTAACTTTGATTCATAAAGCTAATGATTCTAAGCACAGAACAGTTTGAATTTTGAAAATCGCCCCAGTAGATCCAGAGTTGCAGCCCGCCAATGCCCTCTTCTGGGGGACATTTTCAATGTAGAGACAAAGAACAAAGCCGGTGGACCAGAAAAATGTCAAAATTCGTAGGTTTTTTGCTGTAATTTCCCAAGCAGACGATATATCTTTGTGATAATTGGTGTGCACACACATTTTTAGGTGAGGAATACAAAGGCACCACTTGGAAGAGTCTCTGTATCATGCCTTGCTATATATTTGCATAAATTTGCATATTTTTTTATAGTGCATGATTTTACAAAAGTTTAGGAAAGAATCCCATGAAAATAAATTACTAAATTGTAAAAATTGTATTGTTTACAATGAAAAGCTAAATTTGAATAACAAGCTACATGCAATTCAGTATCATTTGCATATTTAAATTAATTAATTTGCATGAAAAACAAAATACATAGGTAAATCATAAATGTGTTGAGTTATTAGCATCATTCATAAGTTGAATCATTAAAGATGCTCTAAACTCAAATACAAGCACAAATTCTACTCATCAAGTGATCTAATTTGCATACATTTGAATATTTTAGTCATCTGCATTTTTCTAAATTGGTTACATTGACAGCATATTCTTATTGTTAGTGGCAGCATGTAATTGAGGTAAAGGTGTCTGATTTTATCCTGCCTCTTTTTCTTTAAGTCTGGGCTTTTAAACTGCATTTTTTACCCCCTGGTCATTGGGGAAAAGTATGTGATGCATAAAAACAATTTCCCCTCGGTAGGAAGCATGCAACTAGGTTGTGGATGTATGCTCTAACATGATAGTTCCCAACTGTCCCTGGATAGATACAGGCACTGTGAGTTTAGCTCATTGCTCAGGGATGATACTCAATAGAAGCCATGCATGTTTGAGATTCTTCACATATTAGTCACAAAACAAGTGCAGGTTGAGCGTTCTAATTATATGGCCAGGGCCACTGATGCCCCCAAAAGTACTGACATCAACTTGATGTGTATTTTGTTTGTACAAAGCTAACATATGTTGGGTAAATGGAAAACCTCATCTCTGGGCATACTCTGACCAGGTAAACATGAATGCAAGAATCTGGTTTTTTAAAATCAAAACCTGTAGGTTGATAAATAGTCTTGAACAGAATATATTTACTAGATGATAACATAACTTCATAAGTATTGTCCCATAAAGTGATGTACTGAAAATGACACCTGCAGCATGAAGACACACTAGGCACAAAGCAGACACCTTCATGCTACTTGCACATTTGAACATAGGATTGTAAGCATTGGCAATACACAATTTAACACAAACTTACAAACTACAGCATTTTTTTGCTCTCTCAACATAGAGTTCACAATGGGTATTGTGGGCTGTTGATTTTACTGAGAATCAGCACACACACACACACACACACACATCATACACACACACACACACACACACTCCACCACCACCCCACCACACCCCCACCTCCACCACACACACCCCACCCACACACCCACACCACACCCACATCACACTCACTCACTCATTCTTGTAAAAGTGTCATTATAATGATAACAGAGTAAACCAGATAGCACTTTATGAAGAACTTCTGTAGAACTATGGAACACCCTTTCAAGGCTGAAGACATGTTGTGTCAATTTTACTTTAATATAGTCACTTTCACAAAACAGTAAAGTTATCAGTAGGTTCACAGCCAGAAAATGCAGAAAATCTTCCTCAAGACTGCTCCTCCCTCCTCTCCAGAGACATGAGGAGGCTGCAAGATTTCACCATGACTTTTGTTGAACTTGCATCCTAAGCAGTCAAGGACCCCCTGCAAAATGCAATGTTGATAAAAGTAATATGATATCTTCAGTAATTTTAAAACATGTATATATTTATCTATTTATTCATTCATTCACTTATTTACTTACTTATTTATTCATGAAACATAACAGCAACAGCAGCAACAACAACAACAAGTAATGCATGCAGAGATCAGTACTTGAATTAAGTTATGTGATGCAGCAGTTGAATATATAGGGAAACTGCAAATACATGTCATGATGATTCAAGCTTAAGTGAAATATACACATGTGATAGGGTGCACCTATCACCAAGTGTATTGTACATCTGCTGTGTTCATCCTCTATTCAGTTATCCCTGCTTCTGTCTCTTCACACACACACACACACACACACACACACACACACACACACACACACACACACACACACACACACACACACACACACACACACACACACACACACACACACCCACCCAATCATGTGTGTCAGATCTCTGTGTGTCAGACCTCTCTCCAACCCCCCTTCTCCATCCTTTGTCTAAAGCAAGCCTGACCAGCTGACCGCTCTCACACACACACACACACACACACACACACACACACACACACACGAACTGCTGCAGCAAAACAAACACAGAAAGTATTATCCACTCAACCATCAATGTACTGCTGATAAGGTGTAGGATATATATTTTGTGTGCGTGTGTGTGTAGCAGAGCTCCTACAAACTTGCTAAGTTATTGCAACAACATTTCCTACTTTCTTACATTACTGTCACACCATTTTTGGCACCATTACTACACAAAGTTTTTTCTCTCAAGAAATAAGCTCGACCAAAATGAATAAGGCAGTTAATTTTAACTTTAAACAATGTGCATGCCACTAGTTATCCAATCATCTGAAACAGAACATATTTGCCCAAAGTCTGCGGTCGAATACTCGATTAAATTTAGCCCCGACTGATATATAACATGTGGGTCAACATGTATGCTTCTCGCACGCCAAAGCCACACTGTCAAATCAAGAGCGACAGATCTGAGCGTAGTCGAAGTTGTTTCGCAAGCACATATGTGAATGGAGAATACACATCTAGTGCGGCAATAGAACCAGTAAGATATTTTTACTCAGTGTCAGATCGATTATCTGAACTCAGATGGAACCTGAGCACAGGGTTATCATCATGATGGGTTAAAACAAAAGTCAACTGACACTAATGCAGCAAGTAGTGAAGCACCTGGTCACATTAAGTCGGAGCTAGGATTCACTGAATGGAACACGGCATTTGTTCCACATTTCAGTCTGGACGTTTATTCGTAGACACAACTCCGTGACTACGCTAGTTTTGCAACTTAACTTCAGTTGTGTAGCACTAGACATTGACAGAAGACGACTGGCAACACTAAGAAGCAGTGTTCGGTCTTTAGCAAAATGAACTAATTAATATTTATTACAATAATGACAATCTACACCTGGAGTGGCTACAAAAACTTAGTATTTTTCTCTACTGCAATTGACTACGTAGCGGCGATAAAAGCAAACTTCTGATTGAGTCAATATAGATGGAGCAAATAAAGCCTACAAGGCATCTGTTGTGCTTATATGGCTCAATAGAAACATTTGCGATGTTTGCAGTGATATTTTGTGTCATGTTTCTGGTCCATTGTCGACTTAGAGTTAGGCGTTGTCGTCTTTGGCCATTGCATGCCAAACAGTCACACAGTGAGTCGATCGGCAAACTCCGTGAATTGTAAGTCATCCTGGCTGTCCGCTCGATGTAAATGAAAAACTATTGACAGCAGCAAGCTGAGAACTATTATTCTAAATCTCACTAAACAGGTGAATCAGATTGATACAGTTTACTGTGTCATGGAGAAAGTTGAATAAACATTCTTACCTCCATGCGCGCCAGTCCGGAGACGACCCGTAGAGTTGGCGGGAAACTGTAAACACGCTGTCCCGTGTACCTGCTTAAAGTAGAGATATCATTGCAGCTTCTTTAGACATGTATATAGTTTTATTCTAACTGCGTTAGGTGAAAAACGTTTCACATAGATCCTCACGATAATCGGAGAAAGTCGAAATGACATTAACTTACAGCCGAGTGTGACACTACTTCACGGAGACAAGAATGACCCCCGTAGATCAGAGGGCTATATATAGATCGAGTCGAGGACCGACTCGGCGAAGTACAGAAGTTGAAGGGTAGTAAACTGTAAACATGCCATCCCGCCTCTACGCTCAGTAAAAAAATATTGTATTGATAACAGCATGTTAAGAATTGAACGAAGATGTCAAATTTGAATGTGCAAGGTGAATTCGTTAAATAGGTTTCCTCTCTTTATCAGCCAAAGTGGAATTTGTGGTTTCATGCCGCGCTCAAATGATGATAAACTGTTGGCGGACTCAGTGAAGGGTAGCACACTTTAAACACGCCGTCCCGTCTCTTCGTTCAACGTAAAAAATAACTTATGATAGCAGCATGCTCAGCAATGAACAGAGAATATAAATCTGAGTGTGCAAGGTGAATAAGTTTCACACAATTCCTTACATCATAAAAACAAGTTGAACTGCTGTTTTCTTACCTTGATATCTTTCAATGAGTAGGATGGAAACACATATTCTTCCCACTGTTAAAATGAACATTCATTCCTCTGCCGATCCTGCAAGTTTCAGCGTTGTTTGTAAAGTAACTGAGCGGGAAAAGCGATTTGACGTTGACCACTGTTTTCAAAAGTAGGCGCGAAAATGGTGCCATTCTGCGCGCGACGCAAACACGCTGAAAATTTCGCATTAAATCACACATTTAATACCCTACACAAGATCAACAAAAACAAAAAGCATACATATCGAATCCTTGTCCATTTCTCATGAAGTAGGTGTGATTTTTAAGTCAAAATTACTATGTTTGCTTTTGTACGTGGCTTCGATAGGGATGAACCCATCGTTTTTGCAATTTGTCTCCGCTGTTGGACGGCCAATTGGACATGCTAATGAAAGCCATATGTATACAAGTTTTGACATGATAAAGCCACGATGACTTTTAGCATCAAAGCGCATTAGGAACTTGGAACACATGTTTGTTCCTTTTCTACTCGTCAAGCTTCACTCATTCAGGTGGGATCCAACTGAACTGGAAGCCCCACGTTATTCCGAACATGGCCGCCGACAAAGCCGCCATTGGTGAAATCGCTGCTGTCTCTGTGATGATTGGGCAGTCGTGAAGGCTCCAACATCGACAGGGAAACAGTGGAGACGTCTCTGCGCATGCGCTGACGCCGTATCACGTGATATCGGCAGGAACGGACCATCTCCAAGAGTTCGTGGCGGAATCGACTGCCGCTGATGCAGTAGAGGAAGAAGTTGACAGCATGGCTGGTGAAGAGGAGGAAGTTGAGGACGGCTGTGATGAGCGTGTACAGAGCCAGCTGAGGGAAGTCGATGACTGGAGCGTTCAGGAAGTCAAAGACGTAGGGCTCGATGATGATGATAATGGTCTTGGGTGCAGTGGACATTAGGAAGCTGATGCTGAAAGAAATAGCAATGTGTAATGCTCACTAAACCGAAATAGACCCAAGGTGAAATTCATGCACAAGCACAACAACCCCAAACTCGAAGAGTCGAATTTAATTGGCTGATGACAAGACCACTGGACATGCGCACGAATTTCGCAAAAGGTCCAAATAAAACAAGAATGTTTGGTAGACAGTTGGAGGCGCCTAGTTTTGATAACTGCCGAGTGAATCTGACAGAAAACGAGTCACAGAGGATAGTAGGATATACACTCGTATGAGTTACGATGCCTTGGAAACGGGGGAGGGGGTGGGGAGGTGGGTCTGATAATGAGAAAGTATCTGGATGGAACTTTTGCTAACGGGTCTTTTATGTTAAGAACGCGCCAATTAAAATGAGCAAAACATATAGTACTCTTGGGGAACCCTTGAAGTCCAAGAACTTGATTTCGATTTGACAAGTAAACACAATTAATCGATCGTGACTTGTAATTTCGTCTCAGGTAAACTCTCGACCAGAATTTGTTTTATTTACTTTGAGATTCAATTACCCTCTTCTAATAATCTTGGCGCAGCCAGTTAAGAAAATAAAATGTGTGATGTGTATGTGTGTGTGTGTGTGTGTGTGTGTGTGTGTGTGTGTGTGTGTGTGTTGTGTGTGTGTATTGTGTGTGTGTGTGTGTGTGTGTGTGTGTTTGTGTGTGAGTGTGTGTTTTTGTGTTTGTGCGTGCGTGCGAGCATGCGTGTGTGTCTGTGTGTGCGTGCGTGTGTGTGTGTGTGAGTGCGTGCGTGCGTGTGTGTGTATGTGTGAGTGCGTGCGTATGCGTGCGCGCGTGTGTGTGTGTGTGTGTGTGTGTGAGTGAGTCAGTACCTGACACATTCTGAACACAGAGATATAGTATCTCTGACACAGGTTGGTCACGTGACTTCGGCTCCACATTCCAATGATTTTACCAATCAAAATTCAACATGATCAGAAGACCATTGAGAGTAAAAAGAGGCGATTCTATTTCACTCCAATTATTTATCCCGATAGATAAACACAAATTTGGTGTTCTAATAAAACTAATCTATGAGATTTTCAGGAAATCATTTGAGAACTACTTTTAGCGCGAACGTGTCTATAAGGTTGCAAACTGCCTTGAGCACGTCTGATTGTGTATAATTATAGTAATACACGCAATCTTTGGACCTACTATAAACGCAGCGAAAAGGATTCCTATGGGTCCGGGCTGGTCTCGTGAATCTATGGTTATACTCTCGCAAGTAAATGCTTTCTGGCCGGAACCTGTGGTCTAACTGCCTTCACACTGTTTGACGAGCTCCACACTTCGATCATTCGTGTATCGACTGATGGAGTCAGTAAGTGATTTAACCTACATTCCGTCTGTGTTGAACGTTAATCGAATAGAAGTTTCTTCTGTAGGAATCCGCCGATTCCGAAGTTCGATATTATCGGATAGCTCAGAAGCAGTTTTTCTAAGTTTAATCCTTCTAAGCATACATTAAATTAATGATTCCTCATCAGCAAAAGCACTCAGCGGGTTTCTGTGTGTATCGGTCCAAAAGGACATGCAGACGGGATTGGTTGCCTTACTCGCTCAATGAAGTATAAATATTGCTGTTGTATTCAAAGTCCTTATAATTAGTAGAGTTCACAATATTACACTCTTGTGATTCGAATTTTAGCGCATACAAGTTTTACATTCATGGGAAATCGATGTTTAGAAAATGAATTGACGAAAAGATGGCTGCCAGTATCGAGTGTATCACAACAAGCGGAGGAATACACTCACGATGTGATATGCCTTCAGCGTGGCTGAGACTCAGTGTTCAGAACGGTGGTATGCATGTTATGGAAGATTTAAGGCTATCACGTGACCAACCTGTTGCTGAGACTATATCCACTAGTCTCAGCCACGCTGAATGTACCTGACAGTGAGCAGCATGACGGTGAGACGGCGGTGGTGGTGGTGGAGGCCTGCCTTGCCAGAGCCACGCCTGGCCCTCATCCAGCGCTGCCTCCGCCACGCCTTGTGGCTCTCCACCACCACCAGCGTGTTGAAGACGGCCAGCAGCAGGAAGGGCAGGAAAGAGTAGAGCGTCACATCGATCCAGGGCCAGATCGCGTCCACGAAAAACCTGCAAGATGAGGTTGGAATTGAGAAGAAAAATGAAAGCTTCATTTTGCTCATTTACATGAGAATCAGTTTTTGGGAACTTTTACCTCCAGTCATCACAACGCACAGACACCCGACATGCGGTTTTACTCCTCGGTGGGTATTCTGAAGATAAAAGCAGTGGCTCTATATATGGCCACTTATCGCCCACATCGGGATCTCAAACTGTTTATCCTCTTGTAACCTTAATGGATGAACTACTTGATCATTCCCTTACTGGCACTTAAAACAAAGCAGGAAGAAACGGGACACAGACAGTCAGGTACAGTACTCCCTGGAGAGTACTTCGGTCCGATGCTGGCTATAAGGACTATTGTGCCAAGGATAAATCTTCACTACATCACAGTGCGCCTGCATAGTCCTCACAGGTACCCATTCTACTCCAGGTTGAGAAAGAATCAATGTGAGCTACTTGCCCTGGATACAACTGTCAGATTTGTCCAGCCTTGGACACAACATTCTGGTTCGCCAGAGACAATACTGCGTGTACCGAAGTTAACTTGAGCACTGGTCTATGACCACAATGGATGATCCATACATTCGCTTTGTGACCAGGGGTTAGCATCATGTAGTATGAGTCTCTCACCATTGGATTCACGCAACCTGCAACTGGTCACGTGGTTGTCAAATAAAAAGCCGTAAAGTCAAACGTCGTGCAATAAAAAAGTGAAAAATGTAGGGTACAGTGATAAAAGCGAAGTTAATGCCGGTGTATGTGGGCATTATCCTAAGAAAAACTGTTCAAGTGTTGCTAAAAGGAAAATTATGTGGATCTTTCGCCTCTCTGATCACGTTGACCATGCAGTCGAGTAGATTATTTTCCCCCTCATTTCATACTTAAGTTCTACCCGGACCTCGTGCTCTGAAGTCCTCGTATTTCCTTCCTGTGTAAGAATGGTAACTTAACCACTCAAAATCACTACCGAACGCTTCTTCTCTTCTTCTTCTTCTTCTTCATAGTACTGTGGATACCCCGATGACTCGAGGAAATTACCTGCAGACATGACACACTTCATAATGATTTCCCCCCCTAAAAATATTCCCATTGTGATATCACATTCCACTGCAAAATTTTATTAAATCTTAATACTATTTGACCATGGGTGCTGCCGTAATATGGTAATAACAGCTTTGACATTCGCTGATAAAAGTACTTATTCCCGCTCCTACTGCTGTTTTTTTTATTATTATAGAGAATTGATTGTGCACCCTTTTCTCCTCGTCTTGTTTAGTTCTGACCCCATGTGGGTTTAGGGTAAGAACTAACTATCGCTTTTCTCTACATAATTCGCAAAGAGCAAATGACTAGGGAAATAGAGACATTATATACTTGCTCTTACTTTAGGCCTACCAGTTATTTATATAACCCCGAGTTTCTCCTGTCCTAGGGGGAGAACTACGGCACTGCGCCTGCCTCGCACATCTTCAAACCCCAAAGCATGCTCGCCTGTCTCCACCTGTCAAACGACCTCCAACCCAGCGAGTAGAGGCTGAGGGGCATTCTGTAAACCCGAGTCAGTAGTATTGACTCTGGCACAGTTCGCAATGAATGCGTAATAGGCTTGACCCTTGGCATTACAGCCTTGCGCCAAAAATAGTTCGTTCTGATACTATATTTTTCTCTCCACTTTTTACAGAAATCATTCAGATGTAAAAACTTGGTTCCATTTCAACACAAACATTTTATTGTATCGAATAAACGCTTGTTTGTTGTCTCAACAAGAGTAAGTTAAGAGTTTTGTGCGAAATAGTCTTAGAACTACTTTAACGGCGTATGTCAGGGAGCACATCGGCTAACCCACAAGCCTCTCGTGTGACCTCCGCTTGCATAAATTGGCCAAAAACCTTCCATCACGTGATGTGAACTGTGCTAGAGATACTTTTGCCGGTAGGCGAAATCTCTAGTTTACTAGAATGGCTGAGGGGTTGACCATGCACTCATGCAAGACACGAGGGGAGACCACTGAGGAGGTGGGCTGCCAGGAACGGGTGATCTTTATATTTTAGACACGATAGAAAGGAAGAGAAGTTCCTGTAATTACTATATATATATATTTGTTGCTTTGGCACGTCGTATACGTTGAACCTATATTGCACCTACCCCTCTGTGTGACTGTGTGAGGGTTGATTCAACATCTACGAGGTGCCAAAGCAACAAAAAAGTAAATACAGAAACTTTCCTTCCCTTGCACTACAGTTAAACATTTTCATGAAAAAGCAAACAAGCAGACAAACAAGCAGACAAACAAGCAGACAAACAAGCAGACAAACAAGCAGACAAACAAGCAGACAAACAAACAGACAAACAAGCAGACAAACAAGCAGACAAACAAGCAGACAAACAAGCAGACAAACAAGCAGACAAACAAGCAGACAAACAAGCAGACAAACAAGCAGACAAACAAGCAGGCAAACAAGCAGGCAAACAAGCAGACAAACAAGCAGACAAACAAGCAGACAAACAAGCAGACAAACAAGCAGACAAACAAGCAGACAAACAAGCAGACAAACAAGCAGACAAACAAGCAGACAAACAAGCAGACAAACAAGCAGACAAACAAGCAGACAAACAAGCAGACAAACAAGCAGACAAACAAGCAGACAACAATAGTTGTGGTTACGGTAACCCAACCACCCGAGTTTTTCTGCCGACACTAAACCTTTTTTCGATAGTGAAACAAAAGGGATGGGGAAAGGGGGGGGGGGGGGGGGGGGGGGGGGGGGGGGGGGGGGGGGGGGAAGAAATCTATGGTAGTCAATGATTTGTGTACTGTCCCATCTTCCCTGTCTTATGAACAATCAGGGTATGCATATTTGGGTTGGAAATGTTTCTTTAGTGAAAGAGAAATTGTGGTTTATGTTCAATCTAACCTCATCTACAAACAGATTTATTTTTAAAACAGTTCAGGCCGACCTATTGACAGTATTTTATTTATTTTTTCCCTCCGTGTTACCTTAACCAAAACTATTTTTCTTTTTGCCTAAATGGTCCTATATAGCCGTCAAAGGCCAAGAGGCCGTAAAACTCCATTTATCTTCATGTTCAGCCTACTTGTGTTCGTCAGGCGGCATGCAGTAGCCGCGACTGCTGATGGTGATGGTGGCGAAGAAGTGGGCGTTGACGGGCACCAGCAGCACCGCCACCGCTGCCACCACCAGTCTGGCACGACGCACCGACGCCCATCGGGCCTGCTGCAGTGGGAACCGCACCGCCACGAAGCGGTCTATCGTCATGGCAACCAGAATCCACACGGCCACGTGGAACGTGTAGTACGTCAGAAAGCTGCCGATAAAGGGAAGATTAATACACTGCCAATAACACGAATGTTGTTGTTTTTGCTGGTCTCTATCACAATGTATGCGATGTAATGCACACCGACCATATACAGGTAAACGAGGGACAGGTGTTGGTTTTTCTGTTTGATTTGTAGAAGCGTGTAGTGATGTGTCTATGGGTTAGATACCGGTTTGCCGACCATTTGGTTGTTCCACGTGGGTTCGACCCGATCTTTCAGTACGGCTTGAACATATGGTTGGATCTAACGATATTAGGCCTACTATATGTCCCGAAGCCCCCTCCCCCGCCCCCCCCCCCCCCCCCCTCCCCACCCACCCGCCCCTCCCCGTTAGCTTTTTTGGCTGCGAGGGGTCGCTCCTGGCTGGACTTCTGGAGCAGGCCCCGAAAGCCCAGCAGCCAGGGGTTCCAACTGATATGGGGGACATCAAGGATTTTCGGCCATATGCAATATTATCATAACAGATGCCTGTCTTGTGTACTGTGATATACATGTATAAGAAGAAAAATATATAGCAATCTGACAGGCGTTTATCTCACACTAACTGATTGGTAATGATCATGTACCTCTTGGATCCGGATGGCCTTTGCTCTCTGATTCTCAGTCTGTCTGTGTGTCTGTCTGTGTGTCTGTCTGTCTGTCTGTCTGTCTGTCTGTCTGTCTGTCTGTCTGTCTGTCTGTCTGTGTGTCTATCTGTGTGTCTGTCTGTCTGTCTGTGTGTCTGTCTGTCTGTGTGTCTGTCTGTCTGTCTGTCTGTCTGTCTGTCTGTCTGTCTGTCTGTCTGTCTGTCTGTGTGTCTGTCTGTCTGTGTGTGTGTGTGTGTCTGTCTGTGTGTGTGTGTCTGTCTGTCTGTATGTCTGTGTCCTGTCTGTCTGTGTGTCTGTCTGTGTGTCTGTCTGTCTGTGTGTCTGTGTGTCTGTCTGTCTGTCTGTGTGTGTCTGTCTGTCTGTCTGTCTGTCTGTCTGTCTGTCTGTCTGTCTGTCTGTCTGTCTGTCTGTCTGTGTGTCTGTCTGTCTGTCTGTGTGTCTGTCTGTGTGTCTGTCTGTCTGTGTGTCTGTCTGTCTGTGTGTCTGCCTGTGTGTCTGTCTGTCTGTGTGTGTGTCTGTCTGTCTGTGTGTGAGTCTGACTGTCTGTGTGTCTGTCTGTCTGTGTGTCTGTCTGTGTGTCTGTCTGTCTGTGTGTCTGTCTGTCTGTCTGTCTGTCTGTCTGTCTGTCTGTGTCTGTCTGTCTGTCTGTCTGTCTGTCTGTCTGTCTGTCTGTCTGTGTGTCTGTCTGTCTGTCTGTCTGTGTGTCTGTCTGTGTGTCTGTCTGTCTGTCTGTCTGTCTGTCTGTCTGTCTGTCTGTCTGTCTGTCCTCTCTCTCTCTCTCTCTCTCTCTCTCTCTCTCTCTCTCTTTCTCCCTCCCTCTCTCTCTCTCTCTCTCTCTCTCTCTCTCTCTCTCTCTCTCTGTCTTCCTGCCCGTCCACTTTTGCGTCTAATGTCAGGTGCTGGTAGAGGATAGATCAGTTGGCACACTTCTATCAAACACCCTCGACACTGCAGCAGAAACCTCACTCATCTGAAGACTTTGCAGCGCTGCCGCAGAAACCTCACTCACCTGAAGACCTTGCAGGCAGTAGGACTGAGGATGACAGCATCCCAGCCGTTCAGGTAGGTCAGCCACTTGCGAAGACAGCCGAAGATCATGACGACGATGTCGGCCACGGCCAGAGTCGCCATGTAGAAGCAGGTGCTGGAGACCAGCATAGAGCGACGCGTCATCACCAGCACGCTGAGCAGGTTGCCCACCAACCCAAGGGCGATCAAGATGGGGTAACCGTATATTCCCACGTATCGAGACCAGCGGTACTCCGCATACATCATTAGGATGTCATTGATGTTTGGCAGCGATCCAGGAGGGCCGCTGCTGTTGGTGCTGTTTGAGGTGACGTCATCCCCGGACAGCGACGTGACGTCACCGAAGATGTCATTCCAAGGCGATGACGTCATGTTGGTGATAATGTCATCCCAAAGAGGTATGGTGGCTTCAGTGAATACGTCAATAATGTCCAATGGCGATGATGATAGTCTGGTGGCACACCGCGCACCTGGATTGTTCAAGTTATAACACTGGTAGAAATCTTCCAGTCACAGATAAACATGCTTGTGCGAGTAACTCAGCCAGAGGGCTCAGCCCAGCAGGAAAACATCATTCACAGGCACTGTCGGTCTTGAGTACAGCTTCCGTGGAAAACACTACAGATGATTCACAGGGTTTGTCATGAACTCTTTAACATTCAAAGTCTCACACCAGTGCGTGATGGAAACAATGCAACGACACACAGCGGCTCGTCATTTTAAGATAGAGACCCGCGATGATAGAGCTGGTCCCTGAAAAGAATATGTGTGAAATATGTAGACAAGATCATCACCAAGAAATCATGTATACTCTTACCCACTGACACAGATACAAAACGTGTTTGCCAGCGGAATGTCGGACAAATCCAGGGATGAACTATTACAGAACATAATTTGATAACATTACAGAGGAAAGACTCAGAAGGCTTTTCGACACCTCACAGTTTGATGCGTTCAAGATGGTTTGGAATGTGTTCCATCCAAGATAAACGTGGCAGTGGTCATTTCGTAGGACAGCAGCAAGCTTGCAGGTCGATTTTTACAACTCTTCAAATTGTTGTTGAAATTCCCTAGCCAGAATTGGAGTCAGAACGAAATTTACCAACCGATTGGTCATTCTCATAATCTTGAATATTGCGAAAATAATCAAACGTCTAACGTTTTGTACATTTTGAAGGCGTACGCTGCTTCAACCAGGTCCGATGACGTACATTCACACGTAATGGGAATCCGTTAGGACAATAATTATGTGCTGCTGGAGCAGGCCCCGAAAGCTAAAAAAACCACAGCATTCCAGCTAGTGAGGGAGGTATCGGTGCACCACAGGCAGTGTACAATTCTTTACATTTAACTTGTATCACGAGTAATTCCGATTTGACCCAAGTGCGACCACAAAACAAAACAAATAATTTTCTATTTACCATTTTTCATGCCATCATAAGTTAATGCTTATGCACCACAATCGACGGCTATTCATTATCTTTTAAAATCTGAATCACGATCAATCTTCGATATTTTGTTAACGAATTTCAGTGCAAATTATGAAATTACAATAAGTTTTGTCTTCTAGGGATTTGATTTTGTTATCGTGCAAACAGTTTAAGAGAAAATAAAAAAAGAAACAGCGCGCCTCTTTCCTTACCTCGTAAAATTGCGTCATTTTCAAAGACGATGTTTGCAAATAGTGCTACTGCTAGTGCAGCTCAACACCTGCATGAACAAAACCCACTTCCAACTTTAAAAAGGAAGGAAAGGTAAACAAATTAACTCGCTTTTCCAGTCGGAATAGTTTGTTATTGTCAATATACATTCTGTTCCTAATAATCTATTAATAAAAACAAGATTCTAATATCAGACTCTCAACTTATAAAAGTCGAATGCATCAAAACTCTTAGCACTCTTTTGCCTTCAAGAATTATATAGAGAGGGGATATTGTGGTCTTACCAGGGCGGATCCGAAGTGAGGAAGTGATGCCTGATTTCGTGACAGACGTGTAACCTTGTCCTGTTGCTCTCTTCTTGCCTTAACCGACAGAGACACTGCAGGAGACCCACTGTAGGAGAAAAAAATCCACTCTAAAGTCGTGCTCTGTCATTGTGGGAGAAGCCATAAATCCCGTTATAGCCATCGGCCCTGCTCTGTAGGGAGAGCCCAGACGTGTGGCACTCTACTCCACCGTGATGCACGTGTTGTGATCTCACGCTGGAGAGGGGGACTCGGTTGTTGCATGCGTTCGTCTGTTGTAGCCTTTGACCTACTTTGTGGCTCTCTAGAAAAGTAAATACGCACACTTTCCCTCGTTTGAAATGAAGAAATTTCTCTCGGACTAGTAGATGAAGATGTATGTGGTCTTCTTAACTGTCACAGACAGTATTACTGTTGTCGCTGCTTAGTCTGTAGAGAGATGATGATGGAGGATAAAATACCAGCAATGCATCAACAGAAGTTTGCCTTCCATGTAATGCTCCGATGGTTGTTTCGCATAATACAATCCATTACTCTTGCCCTGTTGCTCTTGACCGTTGTCTGATGTTCAAAGGTAGTTGATTATATTGACCAGAACAAATTCAACTTTGGGAAATATTCACTTTATTCTGATTTGATAAACCTGCTATTGTTTGAAAAGGAAACGAAAACCACTACGTACACTTTCTTTGAAAATGTTACATGTATATTCCATGGTTGGCGTGTGCCAAAAGGGCTTTGAAATAATGCCCTCTATCCAAATGGATACACACCACCAGTTGCTCTACCTTACTTTGGCTTGTGTTACGAGAAATATGGCAAATCATTCCAGTCCTTATTTGTGTCGATCACATACACTAAAGCGTGGTGGTGGTCAGTTTTCCATTCTGAACGTACAAATCTGTCATCTTGGGAGGTTTCTTTCCTTTGTAAGCGTTACTGTGCAGGCACCTGCTTCAGCATGACCCACGTTATGTATTCGGTTGAAAAGGTGCAAAGATTAAGTAGTAAATAGCAAAGCAGTGATGATCGATTATTGTTTAATCGAATAGTCTAAGATTGGTTACGAAGTTTCAGAATAAGCGTAGCACTGCTTCCACTTTTTGTTCTTCCTTCTGGTCTGTCTGTCTATATTTCGTCCGTCCGTCTACTCCGTGTGTGTGTGTGTGTATGTGTGTGTGTGTGTATGTGTGTGTGTGTGTGTTTGTGTGTGTGTGTGTGTTTGTGTGTGTGTTTGTGTGTGTGTGTGTGTATGTGTGTGTGTGAATGTGTGTGTGTATCTGTGTGCATTTCCATCTGTCCCCCATATCCCCCCCCCCCTCTCTCTCTCTCTCTCTCTCTCTCTCTCTCTCTCTCTCTCTCTCTCTCTCTCTCTCTCTCTCTCTCGTTTTATTATCTGATACAGTCATAGGCCTGCAGAACCAGATTGACAACCTGAAAAATGCAGCAGAAAGACTAGGTTTGGATGTAAACCTTCAGAAAACTAAAGTAATGATTTTTCGTAATGGGGGACATATTGCTGCACATAAACGTTGGCATAATAATGAGCAGATATTGGAAGTTGTTAACGAATATAAGTATTTGGGATATATCTGCACTACAAGGATGAGTTCCAATGTTGCTTTGGTTGAATTAGCTTCACGGGGAAAGGCAGCAATGACCCAGATCTGTAAGACTGTAAAGAAACTCACTTACGTCATTCCTGATTTGTTCTTCAAGATGTGTGAATGTCAAGTGCAACCCATTTTACTCTATGCATCTGAAGTATGGGGTCTGAACAAATGCGATATTACTGAAACTGTCCATTTATACGATCTTAAACAATTCTTGAACGTGTCTGTAAAAACTCCAAATGTCATGATTTACGACGACACGGCACGGCATCCTCTGACGGTTAGCACAGCCATGAGAGCCGCAAAGTTCTGGCTTAAAATTCTGAACATGGATGAAGAAAGGTTACTGTGAAGATGTAGATGAAAGGCCGGTGGTTGAGGTTCGAGCGGTGAGGAGCTCGAGGCTTGACGGTAGAAGGGCGCAGGAATGAGAAGTCGTAGCTGCTTTCCACAACTTTATTTACCCATGGGTACAGGAGCTCCTGGGTGGTCCGAGGCCTAATGACAATGGCCTGGACCAACCCAAGATCGTGGTGGCAGTGGTCTCTAGACCGTGGTGGCAGTGGTCTCTCTCGTCTCTCTCGTGTACCGTTCCCCCTTAACAAGCGGATGCACGGACCTCACAGGAGCCAGGGGGTGGATTGTTCCACAGATCCTAACCCTGGCTCCCGGGTTGTGCTTCTATTTGGCAGAAAGGAGAGATTACTTAATTTAACTCGCTTTGAAATTACTTCGCACAAATGTTGCCTCATTCAGCATAACACAGCCTATGGAATGAATCACATGCCGTTGCAAGTAGTAGTCTTACTTGAGGGGAAACATCAGATTTATAGTCAAGATGTTATAATTCGGATGACAGAGTGGGGGAACGGTTCACTAGCCAGGGGTTACGCTAATGTAACGAGTGAGTGACAGGGCAGCTTCACCAACAATCAGACCACAGCAGAGGAGGGGTCCCAGAGCGGTGAGCTGGTCAGCTTGCCTTACACAAAGGATAAGGAAGGGGGCTTGGAGAGGGGTCTGACACACAGAGAGATCTGACAGAAGCAGGGATAACTGAATAGACGATTAACACAGTAGATGTACAATACACTTGGTGATAGGTGCACCATATCACATTACCAAAACGGGTGTATAAAATGCTTTTGAAAAACATTGAGTCGGGGAACACCTGGGCATTCAGGCTTCGTGCTTTGCTTAGGGAAAACGCTGTGCGTGGGGAAATCAGGTAATCGAAAATTAATCCTCCTTTCTTTGTCGTTTAAAAGATTCGTTGATAAATAAATACACAGAAAAATGGGCACAGGAAATGTACAGAAGTGATAGATACGCTATTTACAGGAGTTTAAAGTCGACATTCGAGGTAGAGGCATATATATATATATATATATATATATATATATATATATATATATATATATATATATATATATCTGTACAAAGTAGACAAAAAGATATTTAGAGACACATTCGTTAAATTCCATTTTGGAAACACCGATATGTACATCCGTAAATACAGATACGAAATAATAATCGAATCATTGTGTCCATTGTGTCAGGAGGAGGACGAAGATGAATATCACATTTTGATCCGATTCCCTGCAGTGAGTGATCTGAGATTTAAGTACTTAGTCCCACATGTCACGGAAAGTTGCAATGCCTTCGTTTATTTTATGGAAGCAGAGGAACAAACAATATTACGCGATGTTATGAAAAGGAGAGAAAGTGTCATAAAAGAAATTCATTGTGTCGATTGTTAATGAAACGATTCGTGCAGATTGTTCTGTATTATCAATTTGCAATGGGCAGGAGTCCTGTCAATAAAATGTTATGTTCAGTTCATCTCTCTCTCTCTCTCTCTCTCTCTCTCCTCTCTCTCTCTCTCTCTCCCCCTCCCCCCTCTCTGCCCCCCCCTCTCTTCCTCTCTCTCTCTCTCTCTCGCTCTCTCTCTCTCTCTCTCTCTCTCTCTCTCTCTCTCTCTCTCTCTCTCTCTCTCTCTCTCTCTCTCTCTCTCTCTCTCTCTCTCTCTCTCTCTCTGTCTGTTTCATTCGAGCACTCCGGCGGAGACTGCGAGACAGTTACCGGTGGTACTGAAACTCGAAAGTAGCTGCAGCGATAGAATCGTGTTTTTATAATATTATATATATATATATATATATATATAGCTCATTTAAACAAACGCTGCAATGTGAAAGCTATCTCAACGTTTCAACTACAGTCTCATTGCTTGTTCCTTGGGTAGCTGAGATTGAGTTGGAATAAAGAAAGAGTAACACTAATCGAGAGCAGTTCGCTTACCTAACAATGGGCGAAAAACCTCAATATTAAAACAAGAACTTTTGCCTTCACCAGGTACTCAATCGTAGTGAGGAACGTTGTCTGGCTCCTTATCTGGCAATGCCAATGCAGCCATGATAATCCAAGATGCTGGTCTCTAACAAACCACGTGTTCTCCCAGGTGAGGACTTGTAGGGGCAAGCTTCATTCTGGCATGATCTGAAATAGAATCTGGGGCTTAGGGCGCGGTTGTTAGGCGTAGAATCTCGAGGGCTAAACGTTGCCTATGTTTCTCGCTCATTAGCCGTAGGTGCATCTCGCTCGTCCTCGACTAGCCATCGAGGCGAGCCACTTGCCTAACAAACGCGCCCTTAGTCTGATAGTTTGCCTTGACGAACGGAAGTAGATCCGAGTATTGCAACCAAACTGTGTAGAGCATACAAGCATGTCGTCTAATTTTGTGTGTGTGTGTGTGATCCAGATCAGGTTCCACACTTCCTTTCAAAGAAATCTATTTTCTTTTGTCAAGAGCTTAAGTACCTTAATTTCGTTTTTGTTCTGTTCCAATGTCAGCAAAGCATTAATTTTGACACAACAACTTGTCAAACTTTGACACAGACATCATTGTGGGCAGTCTTAATTTGATTCCGCAGTGGGTTGGGGGTAGAAAGAGACCTACAATGGCTCCCTGTGAGTTGGGGGTAGAAAGAGACCCACCATGGCTCCCTGTGGGTTGGGGGTAGAAAGAGACCCACCATGACTCCCTGTGAGTTGGGGGTAGAAAGAGACCCACCATGGCTCCCTGTGGGTTGGGGGTAGAAAGAGACCCACCATGGCTCCCTGCGAGTTGGGGGTAGAAAGAGACCCACCATGGCTCCCTGTGGGTTGGGGGTAGAAAGAGACCCACCATGGCTCCCTGTGGGTTGGGGGTAGAAAGAGACCCACCATGGCTCCCTGTGGGTTGGGGGTAGAAAGAGACCCACCATGGCTCCCTGTGGGTTGGGGGTAGAAAGAGACCCACCATGGCTCCCTGTGGGTTGGGGGTAGAAAGAGACCCACCATGGCTCCCTGTGGGTTGGGGGTAGAAAGAGACCCACCATGGCTCCCTGTGGGTTGGGGGTAGAAAGAGACCCACCATGGCTCCCAATGAGATTCATAAGAGGCAAATGACTAGGGAAATCCTGACTTGATTTGCTCTGGCTCTGACTTTTTCTAGAGATTCTCATCATCAGTGGCCTTACATAGCCTTCAGAGGCTGATAGACAGTAAAACTCCATCCCTCATCATTTAAATTAATCATTCTATGACTAGAAGCAAATGATCTGCATCTGCTTGCAGTAAATGCTGACTTCATCAAACTGTTTTATGCCACACAAGATAATTTGTGGA
Organism: Theodoxus fluviatilis; assembly: GCA_034096865.1. Classification (NCBI taxonomy): domain Eukaryota; kingdom Metazoa; phylum Mollusca; class Gastropoda; order Cycloneritida; family Neritidae; genus Theodoxus; species Theodoxus fluviatilis. Next base: position 36,516 of record JAWQFJ010033908.1, read on the forward strand.
TAAATTCATAAGACCATCATACTTTTCAATTGCAGAATATTCCCAATATCTTGCCACATATTTTCTTTTCACCACTAGAAAGAACACATGGGGGATAAGTGGGGTTGGGATGGGTTGGGATGGGGGAACAGTTGAATAAATCAAGAAGTGTATGCAAGATCATCATGGTGTTTATTCATACAATCTGTCCACTTCAAAACAAGTGAATAATGCCTTAGCACCACTGCATATGAGCAATGATAACCAGTCCAGAACTGAAGGATATAATTGGCAGGCAGTATTGCGGGATTGACAATACATAATTTTTACTGCAAAGGTTGAAACTTTGCAACTTCATAACCCTTGCATCATCTATCCATTACACATGACAGCTGAAATAATACCCGAATTACTGAAATACCTTAAAAACTGTATAGACCATTGGACCAACTGCGCAGGAACACACACTTCATTGCAAGAACTGGTCTCCAAAGTGTGACAGCATTTGAGAAGAAGAAGATGCCTGGATTAATTCAGCAAAAAGCCATCTCGTTCAGATTTAAAAAGCAAGCACCCATCTTGGATGATCTCTCATATTTTGAATGGTTTTAACCCTCGAGGTGCTGACAGTATACTTTTCTAATCACTACTTTGAATGTTCAGTCCATTTGCAGTGGAGGCACTACTGTCCATCAGGAAGAATGTACTACACTTTAACATTACAAATTCACTCCTATCAGCTGCAGAATTACTTGATTGACACTGTTGTAGATTTCAGCCTATTTACTGCATCTCATGTCAACAATGTCAATGAATGTTGAAAATAACTACTCTACAAAATTTGTTACAAACTTTGCACATTCAAAACTGCTAGTGCTCTGCTGTCACAGGGAGACGAGAAGATCAGTGGTGAGGAGGTCAGACAGTGATACTGGATGTGTGTTTTGAAGCTTAACAACCAAACAGTTTTTATTCACATGTCTTGCCAGGGCTCTGGACTAGCAGT
>JAWQFJ010033908.1:42500-62500 GCA_034096865.1 Theodoxus fluviatilis
GACCCTATGGATCGGGACGCCCACCTACAGGATCTGGAAGCCACACTCCTCCGTAGCGGTTATCGCAGGGAGTCCATCCGCAGACAGTTTCGCAGGGCGATCTCCATGGATCGTACAGACCTGCTAACCCGTCGGAGGAGTGACACTGAGGCCAGCCGAGTCCCTTTCGTCACGCAGTACTTCACTGGCGCGGAGAAGCTGCAACGGGAACTCGGACACCTCCAACACCTCATCTGCCACGACCAGTACCTCTCGGAGGTACTCCCTGAGCCACCCATGGTAGCCTTCCGACAACCTCCCAACCTGAGAGTCAGGATAGTCCGCAGCCGGCTCCCCGACTCCACGGTGGAGTGCCGTACAACCCTGCAAGACTGCCAGGTGTTCGACCTGTGCCATCCTCTGCACCGAGACCACCATAGTCAGAGACCACGTGACGCACCGAGTAAGGGGCCAGTACTCTTGCTCCTCCAGCCACGTGGTCTACCTCATCCGTTGCCGCAGAGGGTGCAGGGACGCATGGTATGTCGGAGAAACCAGCCAACAGCTCCGCCAGCGCATGAACAGCCACCGCGCTACCATCAGGAACGGTTCCCCCCTGCCTGTGGCCGAGCACTTCAATCTCCCGAGCCACGCCACCTCTGACATGCTCGTCAGTGTGCTAAGAGGTGGACTGACGGACCTACAGCGACGCAGAGTGGCTGAGCTCAAACTCATCTCCAAATTCCGTACCCACGAGAATGGCCTCAATAGGGACATGGGACTCCTGAGTCACTATCGATGAAGCTGTCCCCGCACGCCCTTTTAGTGCTTACCCTGTTGTGGCCTCTCCCGCCCTGTGATGTTCGTGCAGAGCACTCCTTCTGACTTCCCTCACTGAACTCTCCTCACTGCCTCGCCGCCCTGCACGTGTTTCACCTGCCCTTGTCACACTATATATTTCCATTCCACAGCCAGCCTTGTTACTTTGGCCTGATGAAGAAGCCTCAGCTTCGAAAGCTTGCCGAAAAGGAATACAGAGCATCGCTGCACGCCCCTGCCAACCCGCTGCCTCTCCATCCTGTAGCGGTGATTACCCGCATCGGCGGCAGTACAACCCCCAAACGGCCCTCTTCACTGCCAGACTTGCTCATGAAAGAAACAGTCGGTTGCTTGTCTTCTACTCTTCTTTTCAGTAACTGTACAACCGACCCCGGCACTTAGATATATCTACTGCTCAGAAATCATAGGTGCTTAGATAGAATATACAGGCAGTACACTTTGACATCATGTCAATAATGCATGGTGAATACATGTGGTGAAGCAAACAAATTTGTTTTTGCTCTGAGCTGGCTACCGGTTACCTCATTGTTTATGCAGCTGGGTTTCTTAAAACTTACTGGGTGGTGTGAAGAAAAAATAACAATCCTGAACTTAAAATGAACTTGAAACAACATTTGCACTAAATGCATTCTCTCCACAGTAAAACATCAGAACATCACTTCTTGCACACAAGAAAGAGCACTTCAGGCAAAGCACATGAGACAAGGCAACACAGGTGGGAGATAATCTGAGATGGGCAACTTGGGAAGTTGGGTGGATCAGATGGAAAGAGGATTTGAAAGGAAGAGGAAGGAAGCGATCAGCCTTGCTGTCAGTACCTGAGAGAAGTGGTCAGCACTGCGGGCAAGCACAGAACGAGGAGCACAGTCAGGGGCTTCTGTTCGAACACTCTCTGCCAGCTGGTTCAGGTCCCGCCTAAAGTCCATCTTGCTTTCTGCAAGAGACAAGGACAAGATCCATGAAGAACTCCACTGTGGAAGTGCAGCATGACCTTGCTAATTGATGAAAATTCTGTTGTCCGTGACATGTCAATGTATTGGTGTCTTTTTGTCCTCGTTATTTGTTTTTGTTTTTGTTTTAATCGTGATCATCAAATGAAAACTACACGCAATTTGAAATGCAGCAGTCAGAGAGAAGGAAACAGGGCGCAATGTTGCAAATGAACTTCTCTCTTCTTCATCTACCCACTTTCCTTTTTCTTTCCACAATACATTCTTCTGAAGCATCAACTAGAGAGGTTTGGTGATGGAGTGACAGTAGAAACTGTTTACCTTTTGTATCCTAGGTCATGTTTCAAACAAGTGGAAGCAAAGAGAGCTTTATAAGTACACCCAGAGACAACCCCAAAAAACATTGACTACTTAACAATTAATTCACTACCTACTAGAACAAAAAGAAGACCATGTTTGGAATGCCACTACTGCTATTTTCCATCATTACCAACGGATTAAAGTAAACTGAAAGGGGAATAAACTCAAACATTTCTACTTACTCTGTAGCTTCTTCTGCCCCTCTTCGCTGAAGACCAGGGCCACCAGGGCAGGGGGGTAGATGTTGCTGAAGGCCAGGCCCAGCAGAGCCATCAGCAGGCAGTCCAGGTGCCGGGACAGCTCCTCTTGGCGCTGCTCGGACTCCAGCTCTCTGATTAGGAGCTTCAACACCTTGTGGCATGATGGCAGATCCAGCTGCAGGTTTCCCAGAATCCTAGCCAGACGCGCAAGGTCCTTCATGCGCCAGTCCCCAAACCCCTTCACCATGATGTCCTCGCAGACAGTGTGCACTAGCCTCTCCGAGACACTGTGCAGGTGATGATAGATGTCCAGTGCATGCATTGTGGTCACTGGGGGCAGGTCCCCAATTCTCTTCTGGGCTTCAGGCTCCAGCTGCACCATGATCTCAAAGAACTCTGGAATCCCCTTCACCATGGTTTTGTTGGTGGACATCTGCAAGCACTTGAAAATGGCAGACAGGCACACTGGGTCTATGGTGGAAATGCTCTCCCTCAGGAGCTGGGCTATCTTGACCAGGAGCCCCTGATGCTTGAGGACCTGCTTGGTCTTGAAGTAGCTGAGGCAAACAATGCCGCACTCTGGCACAAACAGGGCATCAAGATTCCCAAGTATTGTAGATGCAACCTGGTTCATGACATCTCTTGACCAGGGAGGCCGCCTGGCCAGGTTGGCATGGTACAGCAGAAGGACCAACTCTTCCTTTAAGGCTGTGGTCAGATACTGCTCAGCCACCTTGAAGAGTTTGGGCAGGTAGGAGGACCACTGACTCGTCCTCAGACTGTAGAAAAAATCTGCTGCCAGGAGAAGTTTGGGCAAATCCCACTGTGAGCATCGCATGACACACTCCTCATTGAAAGTTCTGGAAAATCTCATTCTTGACATGCGCAGATCAGTGACAATACAGCGACGAAAGTTGAATTTGCTCAGAACCTCCATGTGTCGGAAAAGGTCTTCATCAGACAATGTGGTTACATTCTGCACCAGGCAATCACACAAGGTGATGAAATGGCTATTTTTGAAGAGGAGGTCAGAATCTCCCAGCCCTAAACTGAGGAGGAACTCTAAATCTCTAAGCACACAAGTCACTTTGAACTTGGCTCCCTCCACATAGGGTGCCAGAACTGCCTCAGCTGCAGGAGGCAACATGTCTACTGCAATAGAGGCCAAAGTCTGTGATGGCATCTGCTTTTTGCCATTTTTCCCATTCAGAATATATCTCTGGTAAGACAGGTGGCTTTCAAGGAACTCATGAAAGAACTCATTTTCTTCCTCTACATACTTCACAACATAGTTGTCAGTGGTGACTTCAACTCCTAGCTTTTCCTGACTAGAGAGTTCTCCATTGGAATACTCATTAGTTTGAGGAGTAGCAGTCTGGGAATGATTGAGTCTTGACCGCTGCACATACAACTGGTGTGCATTTGCACCAACTGCCCAGTGTCTGTAGACAATTCTTGCATTCTGGCTCATTGGCGCAACATGATAACGAGGGAGTATGGGTGATGCTGATGAGAGATTCCTTGTTAGTCTTTCAGCAGTTGAAACAAATCTTACACATCTTGACAGCCACACCATGTTCATTTCAAAGTCTTCAGCACCTGCAGGTCAGAACAAACATTTCAATAAGAGTGAAACAGATTGAAACTCATTAAAAGCAAGAAAATAAATTGACAAATAAACAATGTGTGTCAAACTCAAAGCTTTAGCTTTGTTTTCTGGTTGCTTCTCTGTACTTTGCAGGTTCTCTCTCTCTCTCTCTCTCTCTCTCTCTCTCTCTCTCTCTCTCTCTCACACACACACACACACACAGAGTACACAAACACACACACACACACACACACACAAGAGAGAGAGAGAGAGAGAGAGAGAGAGAGAGAGAGAGAGAGAGAGAGAGAGAGAGAGAGAGAGAGAGAGAGAGAGAGAGAGAGAGAGAGAGACAGAGACAGAGAGAGAGAGAGACAGAGACAGAGAGACAGAGAGACAGAGACAGACAGAGAGAGAGAGAGAGAGAGAGAGAGGAGAGAGAGAGAGAGAGAAAGAGAGAGACAGAGAGAGACAGAGACAGAAAGACAGAGAGAGAGAGAGAGAGAGAGAGAGAGAGAGAGAGACAGAGACAGAGAGAGAGACAGAGAGAGACAGAGAGAGAGATTGATTGATTGTTTGATTGATTCTTTATTTATCAAGGATGAAATTTTAGGCATTTCTGCCTATCTTACAAATTGTCCTTGCTCATAAAGAAATGAAAACATGGATAATTAAGACAAAAAATACACAGTAGCTAATCTATGTACAACAATTGGTAAGGTATATGAAGAATATGATCAACAATGACAAAGATTTTAGTAGATGCCTTTGACAACTGTCAGCTCAGTGAGTCTTGAAGTTCAAGCAATACGTGTCATATGTACAGGCGACAGCAGTGAGATCATCTGAATAGATAATCACGTATGGATGCTTTAAAAGACTTCATGGAAGTATTGTTCCTTAGGTGCAATGGGAGTGTATTCCATATCATAACACCTGGAATATGTAATACTGCCTTTGAAAATGTCTACTCTAGGTTGTGGTAGAATGAAAGTGTTGCGAGATAGTGAATGGCTTGTTTGGGGACGAATGAAGAGATCAGTAAGATACTTCGGTGCTCGTGAATGAGCAATTTTGTGCATAAGGATGCATTTATTGAGGACGAGGTGTTTTTGGAAGGGTAGTAAGCCAAGATTTTTTATCTTTTCATCCGTAGACAATGTTGAGTCGGAAATGATAAGCTTGGCAGCTCGTCTGTACAGTGATTTAATCTTGTTCAAGTGCACTGCCATAGAGCCATCCCATACAACAGATGCAAAATTAATATGGGAATTTATGTGTGCGTGAAAAAACATTGCGCATGCATCGGTGGTGACAAAATGCCTCAGTTTGGAGAGCAGGAAAATGTTCTTAGCAATAGTTTTGCATAAGGAATTGACATGTTGTTCCCAAGTTAGTTGTTCATCAACAATTATGCCTAGCACTCTGTGTTCAGAAACTTGCTCAATGATTTCATTTTCTAGCATAAGGTTGATGGTTAGGGGTTGTCGTTGACGTTTTTGTCTTGTAGTTAGGATCATGCACTTGGTTTTTGATGGGTTTATGACCATTCTATTTGATGAACACCATTTTTTGTAAATCATCAAGGGTTACGTTCAGAGAGAGAGAGAGAGAGAGAGAGAGAGAGAGAGAGAGAGAGAGAGAGAGAGAGAGAGAGACAGAGACAGAGACAGAGAGAGACAGACAGAGACAGAGACAGAGAGAGAGAGAGACAGAGAGACACAGAGAGAGACACAGAGAGACAGAGAGAGAGAGAGAGAGAGAGAGAGAGAGAGAGAGAGAGAGAGAGAGAGAGAGAGAGAGAGAGAGAGAGAGAGGGGGGGGGAGGGTACTCTTGGATCCATTCTAGTAAACTAGAGATTTCGCCTACCGGCAAAAGTATACTGACTCGGGTTTACAGAATGCTCTTGGATCTTCACAGCACAACTCCTAACTTATGTGATACGCCGTGTGGTTGACGGCAAGACAGACTAGTCACGTGTGCAGTGCAAATAAATAGGGGAATATGATGCCATTGCAATCAACATGTAAAACTTAATTAAGTCGGTCATGTCGTTTCATAAAACTGTAAACTAACGACTCATTCAGGACATCAGAACACGAAGATCGACGTACCCGATTACCCAGACTGCATGTAGATATAAGGAGAATAACTCTCAGAGAAAAAGGCAAAGGGAAACAACTCGCATGCCTTCCCACACCTGTAGAACGTATGCAATGGTTTCTAAAGTCAGAGGGAAGTAAAAGACTGAATATTTTATGAAAGGTCAAAGAAAATTTTATTTGTTCTGTCGATTTTACATGTGATTTCACATGTGCACGCTTTCCACGAGAAACCGGCAGTCGGGTGCTCGTGTGTTAATTTGTCAATGCATTCAGCTATAGATTTTTACATTTCACAGCTACTGCCTTGACGTCAGAAATGTCTATGAGCCCTTGTCCAACTTATCCATTGACTCATTTCATTCCCACCACTTCAGCCCCCAAAAACGAGTAGCCCAAAGAGCACCATGCAGCGCCTCACTACCGCGCACAGACTCCAACAAGTCCCACCACTCTCGCTCGAACCAAGGGAGATCACCGGAGCAAACACGACCTGCCCCAAGTCACGGTCCATCAGGTGACAATTCCCGGCTCTTTCCACCTGCAGAGAAACGAAACCTACGACTTCTGAATATAAACTATCGCAGTGTCATTCGGAACCGGGCAGAATTCCTGGCCATCATCGACTTCACCAAGCCAGACGTAGTGTGCGGCACAGAGTCCTGGCTTGGCCCTGACGTCAAGACCAGTGAGGCATCCCCCCCCCCCGACTACGTGGCCTATAGGAGAGACAGGGGCACCATCGCAGGGGGGGTGTTCATATTGGTGCACAAGACCTTGGTTTCGTTCGCAGCCCCAGAGCTACAAGCAGACTGCGAAATGACCTGGGCCAAGATCCACCTGAAGAGAAACAACGACTTGCTAGTTGGGTGTTTCTACATGCCCCATCGCTCCCCTAAAAACCTCGCCGAACTAAACAAAACACTGCAGAAGATCACAGGTGACCATGCAGAAGCGTCAGCAAGTGTTGCTAGCAGGAGACTTCAACTGCCCTCACATCAACTGGGACAGTGCTAGCGTACCCCCAAACTCGCCAGATCGACAAGTGCAGCTCAACCTCGTCGACATCTGTACAACGGCGCAACTCACACAAGTACACGACGAGCCGACAAGAGACGACAACATCCTCGACCTTGTGTTTGTCACCAACCCCACACTAACCAGGAATTCAACATCCATCCCTGGAATCTCCGACCATCATGCAGTAGTAACTGATTTCGACACTCAACCCCAACGAACAAAAGAAAAACCAAGAAGAGTGTACTTGTACTCTAAAGCCAAATGGGACAATTTGAACTCCGACCTTGACTCTCTATCCGACAAGATCAAGGCCATGATTGACAGCGACACAGACATTGAGTCCACGTGAACTATTTTCAAGACATCCTTAACGTCAACCGTCGAAAGACACATCCCATCAAAACTCCGTCGAACAAACTCAAGTCTACCTTGGGTCAACTGGCACGTTAAGAAGATGCTGAAAAGAAAGAAACGCCTCTACAAACAATTAAGCCAAGAAGACTGGGAACTGGGAGAACAACAAATTTCTCCAGCGGGAATGCCGACGAGAAACACGATGTGCCGAATGGGACTACGTGAACGCCACTATAAAAAAGGGACTGGAGACAAACGACACCAAGCCCTTCTGGAAATATGTGAAGTCCAGGCGCCAAGACAACCTAGGAGTAGCACCTCTAAAGAAGGGATTGTCCCTTGTCAGCGACAGCCTCTCCAAAGCCCAGATTCTCCTGACCCAGTTCAAGTCTGTTTTCACCAAGGACGATAACTCCCCCCTTCCAGAGATCAAAGAAGCCCCCTACCCCAACATCGGAAAAATCACCATCGACACAAACGGCGTCACCAAGCTCCTTAAAAACATGAACGCTTCGAAAGCCTCTGGCCCAGACAATATTCCCAATAAGATCCTTAAGACCTGCGCCGTATCCATAGCACCAGCCTTGACAACCATCTTCAACCGCTCACTAGAAAGTGGTCATCTCCCAAAGGACTGGCTGGCGGCCAACATCTCAGCAGTGGAAGGGTGATCGGAACCGTGCAGAAAACTACAGACCAGTCTCCCTTACGTCAGTGGCATGTAAGCTTCTGAAGCACATCATCTGCCGCCATCTTCGAAACCACCTGGAAACACACGGGGTGCTCACCAACAAGAATCATGGATTCCTTAGCGGCCACTCCTGTGAAACGCAGCTGCTTACTACCACCAACGACATCCTGGAGTCGTTTGATGCTGGAGCTCAGGTCGACGTCGCCATTTTGGACTTTTCCAAAGGGTTTGACAGTGTCCCTCATTCGAAGCTCACGCACAAACTGGACCATTATGGCGTGCGCGGACCAATGAACACGTGGCTGACGAACTTCCTCACCAAGCGATCAATGCGAGTCGTAGTGGGGGGCGAGGCTTCTGACGTAGCAGCGGTCGAGTCAGGCGTCCTGCAAGGAATGGTACTAGGGCCTCTCCTGTTCCTAGTACACATCAACGATCTGCCACAATCTGTTTCATCCACAGTCAGACTGTTCGCCGACGACTGCCTGCTCTACCGGAGGATAAGAAGCTTCCAAGACCACCTCACACTGCATGCACATAATCTCAGTTGATCCACGCTTGTGGAAAAACTGAGAGCAAAATTTCAAGTTCATAAACAGCCAGTGTACATTGTTGCATACAAGAGTGAATTACTGCACTCTGACACAAGCTAAACATTAGAATGTGTGGTGGTAGTGTTCCCTTGAGGTGCTGAAGTTCAAATTTAAAACTTTCCAAGGCAAATGTTTTGAAAACCACATTCTTTTTTATGTCAAAATGCATAGTTTGGGTATGCTGATGCTTTGATGTGGTCTCAAAACATTATTATGATGCATGGAATATCTATAAGTATATAGTCAGCTCTTTTGTCATGATAATTGTTTCATTGTTGTGATCATGACTGTTGTAGTCCAGTTCATGTTGGTCAAGAATAAAAGGCCGTACAAGCTTTGCTCTTGTGGGAAATTTCATGCGGACAAGGCAAAAATAATCTAAGAAAGGCATTGAATGTGTAAAATTGTGATCAATTGCTTGAGGATATTTTATGGAATTTGTTTAGAACAATGCTCCCTCTTAACAGGATCAAATATAATCAATGGGGCAGATTATTATTAATCTGAGAATACATTATTAAATTATTCTTAATATACATGAAATGATGAATGGACATCTGTCATCTTGAAGATAGTTTCTTTGAGCATATCACTGGGGATCTGCTTTTTAATGTTTAGAAATTAATCCATTAAGTTGCTTGGGCTAAGGAGAGCTCTGAGCTTGAGAGCCAAGTCCTTATTTAAGTGCAACCATTCCTTAGCATTTGAAACGTTTTTCTTGGTTGCATTTCATATTTGGGCTTCTTTCTTTATTCTGAATTGTTTCACCTGTTTAATTGAATTTTTAATGCAATAATTACACACACACACACACACACACACACACACACACACACATATATATATATATATATATATATATATATATATATATATATATATATATATATATATAACACATTTGACAATATAGAATTGCTTCTCAATTGGTCATGCTAAAAATGATTTGTAAGATTGTAAGAAACAAACTATATATATGTTGTGGTCTGCAACTGATACTTTTCAAAGCCAACCTGATCTTTGTTTAAGCGATGAATATCAGTTTCAGACGCGTATCTCCAATATTAACGGAAGCACACCACTATTTCTGGCTGGAAGTTTTCCAATGGATGAAACAGATTTCCCTCTTGTCACACGCTTGTTGCTGGAGTCTACTGAGGCGTCATTGTCAGACACGGTGTTTTTGGATACCAGCCGTTTTTTTCGCTGAAGTTTCACATTGCACGTTAACCGTTGATAACACGAACGATGAATCCCACAGTTACCAACGCCGATAACCCCACGTTTAACCTGTTCACTGAACGCGACACTGACAGACCTCGCTTCCCCATGTATTGCACATGCACACGTGGCCAAGATGAAAACTCCGCAGTAAATCTGACCTAAAATTTCGGATTGGCCAAAACTACCAAAATGTGTCACGGGAGTAAATCCTGTATAGTTTTGCATCGAAAGGGAGGCAATCATTGCCATACAAGTCCGCACTTTTAAAAGTTATTTTTGACTGTTTAGAGATTCGATCGAAGCGGGAACTTTGTTGTTTTGAATCCCCAATACCATGTACTATCATAATATAATATGGGAACATAGTGCATATTTTGACTGAGCGGCTTTGAACGATCCGAAGCCACGCCCTGGGGCGGGTTTCAAAATGCGAAGATCTCGGTAGATCTACGTAGATCTCGCCGAATGGGCAGTTTCATTCTTTGCTTGCTAGCGAGCCAATCGAAGACGAGCGTAGATTGAGCGAGGCAGCTTGAGAGGTGCCTAGCTTTTAAGATTCGAGACAAAAGTTCGGCGTGGATGCGTTGACCTGCATTCGATGTGTAAACTGTAGGAGGTTTCACGATCTGTTAATGCATTCAACATACACCTTTGATAAATTAATGCTGTGCATGGCTTATATTTTCTTTGGATGGGTTGCTAGTATCTCGAAATAGAGCGTTTTCTGAATGAACCGGCAACACGTCGGCCATTGAAATGTGGCTAGTTCACCTCTTGTCGTGACGTCTACGCATGCGCATTACTTCGTCACGTTGGGTAGTTTCTTTTTTAGCTAGCTCTTACTGCGAAGCAAGATCTTGCGACCAAGATCGACTACCTATTTTGAAACCCGCCCCTGCGGTCTACTAGCTTGTCCTTCCTTCTACCCTCCAGAACGCCGTATCCCAGTATGATGAGTTCCTCGCACTCCCTGCAGAGGCGTGCTACAAGGTTACACGCCAGAATGGGCTTTGACGTACCGTGCTATTTCAAGAGCGTGTTGCCTGGTTCCACTGTACGGTACCCTCTGTGGAAGCTACTGAGTGCGGGTCGTCTCCTTGGCTGCCGAGTCATTTGGAGTTGCCTCCCTTATCCCACAGGACGATGTGCCAACATAGCGTGCCCTTTTCCAACTGTTCCAATGTCGTGTTGCGTGGACTTGGTAATGCACGCAGATACTGTTATGTTTCTTTCTCTTTTTCCCCCCACCTTTAAGCATTAACAACTTTCCCTCTTTCTCTGCCGACCTGCTTGATAGCCTGGAATTACATATTGCATGGACCTCTCTCAGCTGCTGTGAGCGTTCACGTGCACGCGTCAGTATATGCGAGCACGTGGATATGCGTTTGTTTGTGTTTGGGCGTGCGCCTACGAGGTGAGAGGTGATCTTAGAAAAAGGGGAGAGGAGAGGAGTGGTGGGGAGGGGAGGGGAGAGGAGGGGAAAGGAGGGGAGGGGAGGGGAAGGGAAGGGAAGGGAAGGGAGGGGAGGGGAGGGGAGGGGAGGGGAGGGGAGGGGAGGGGAGGGGAGGGGAGGGAAGGGAACAGTACGAGACAGGAGAGGATAGGAGAGAGAGAGAGAGGGGGGTGGGGGTGGGGTGGGGGGGAAGAGGGGAGAGATAGAGATAGATAGATAGATAGAGCGAGAGAGAGAGAGAGATAGAGAGAGAGAGAGAGAGAGAGAGAGAGAGAGAGAGAGAGAGAGAGAGAGAGAGAGAGGGGGGGGGGGAGGGGGGGCTGGGTAGGGAGGGTGTGTGTGTGTGTAAATTGGGGTTGGAGTGATCAGGGGTATGATTTTGCAACTGAGCTAACCGCTCTACTCTGCACCTCTCTCTCTCTCTCTCTCTCTCTCTCTCTCTCTCTCTCTCTCTCTCTCTCTCTCTCTCTCTCTCTCTCTCTCCGGAATAAGATGTACAAAAACATTTGATATGGAAATTAAGTTTTCAGATAAATGCTCTAAAGAAAAGAACACCATTATTTGACAACATAATGTCCATCGACTTATCATAATGTTTTTATTAATTCTTATAACTGTCCACAAAAACATGAGATGTAAGATTTACACAATGTACACAGCAGGCCCTAAATGGGACTGACGGCCCACCAACTCTCTTGAATGAACACGGTGCGAGTCATCTTGCCACAGCGGGTGAAAGGTTCTATAATTATAGTATTCGAATATCTCAATCGCTTCTCTCCATTCTGCATCATCTGGAATATGGAACAATGAAAGTTCAAGTATCACATGAAACGGTTAACAGGTCGTGCTATTTTTGTATAGGCGGCGGAAATGCGCTCCAAACGCCACAGTAGAGACTAATCGATAAGTCATATCCCATCACAAAGTCATCATTTCTAACGATCTAATCCAAAGATCGAGTCATCAGGCAAATCGATGGCAACTACATTAGGGGGGCGGGTATAAACTGACTCGCCATCCATTAGGGCAAGCAGGTTAATAGCACAGGGGCAAGCCCGCATCACACTTCACGATAGAGTGAGCGCGCTCGCGCCATTTCGGACGCTCTCTGTTGACGCAAAGAAGAGGGCGACGTGAAAACAGAAGCCGCTACGAAAACATGGCGTTGGCATGAACTTTGCCTGGCATCTCGCAGCTTGTCCGCACTCTGGGGGGGCAGAGTTATGGTTCCCCAAAGTAGACCCACGATAAACTTACTCCTGTTTCCTTTCGCAGTGTGGGTCGCTGCGGGTTGAACTATTTCTGACAGAGGAAAATATATGGAGCATGTTACGCAATTCCGAAAGGCTATTCTGCCGAGCAAGGTTCCACCGTTTGCCAGCACATTACTGTTTCCTGTGAAGTGTTTGTTCATTAATCTAATTAACGTAGCGAGCACTTGCACGTAACAAGGAATCTGTGTACATAAATTTCCCTCAGCTGTTTTTGAAAAGGTGTGACGTGTTTGCTCAGGCGCATTTCTGACTATCACAACTAAAATGAAAACAAACGCATCTGAACAATCGAGGTTAAAAAGCATTTGCGGCGATCGTTCTTTGGCAGAGAAGAGGAAGCAGAATTTATACAAAGCACTCTTGTCTCCTAAACTAAATCCGAAACTCAGACGCCCTCTAAGTGCAAGCAAAAACCGCAGCTGAGACTTAGACTTAGAGGAGCAGAAGCTACAGGAGGAGCAGCAGACGGAGGAGGAGGAGGCGATGACACGGGGGCACCGTCAGTCGGCACTTGGCAACAGTTCAAGGCACTGCATGCCTGGAGCTGCGAGCGCGCTGGGCGAGAGCGGGAAGGCGGTCTGCTCTGCCTTTCTTGTCTCCCTGTATCACATCAAGCCACTTCCAGGCCCTCTCCCGCTCTGACACAGACCATCGGCTGCCACAGAGTGACGCAAGGTCCATAACTCGAGGCAAGAGTCACGATTTACGCTGTCGGAAAGAGCCGTCTCCTGCTAGTCTCAGTCTTACTAATATTTCTACCCGAGGGCTGTCATTACCTCGCGTGATGTGGATGACAACAGGACGTGTATGACTGCATGTTTATGAATCGGCAAAAAGTAGGTGTACACCTGTTTCTTCGGGTCGGGCTATATTTCTTGCAGTAACATCTCCACACCCACTCCTCCCCCCAATCTGGCTTTGTGTTGCTTTTCTACTACAATGAAGCATTCTTCGACACTGTTATCATTTCGATGTGGTTGCCTTGACAACCATAATGTTTTCTTTCCTGCGTGCCCTAACTAGCTGTCCATTAGTTCTTGCTCACAAATCCTCAACGTATTTGACGCGAAAGAAAGGCATTGCAATGACTGGCTAAACGAGAAAAAAATGTCTTATTTCATGAAACACAATTTTGGCGAACGTTACTTAAATGGCAATGCCCTCGAAAAAAATCGATATCTAATTTTGCAGGTCTTGGTTGGCAAAACATCCCGAGGAAAAGCGCGCTGTCTGTATAGCTGAAAATGGTATGGAGAACCCCACTCATCCACTCCACCCCCGGTATTTCTTCAATGGATGACAAAGAATATGACAGTTCTCTTGTAAATGATGATGCACGTCTTTGGATAGCGTGGGAGACGGTCTCGTGGAGTGCTGCACAGAGAAAGCAAAACGAAGCTGGTAGGAGTACTTGCAGCATACACAAATGTAAGGCTAGCAGTTACATGTCTTCACCATGGCAGTAGCGATGGGACAGCCACTGAGGACACGGACGCAGTGACACGTCAGACAGGACATGACGTCACTAGCGCCATCTCGCCCACACACAGGGCTATATGGAGACAGAGACGAACACGCCTGCAGCTCGGGTGTTTGAAGTGGTACAGTGGTAGGAATGGAGCATCAACACGATCAAATCTTCTTTCATGAAAGACACGGTGGCTAGATGTCTTCACGGCGCGAATGTGTTCATACGGGGGTGTGCATGTGTGTGTGTGTGAGTGTGTGTGTGTGTGTGTGTGTGTGTGTGTGTGTGTGTGTGAATATGTAATTTTGTGAATGTGTGCACAAGTGGATGCATGTGGGTATCTGTGTGTGCGCACGCGCAAGCGTGTGTCTGTCTGAACATGTGTGGGACTGCGTGTACTCAGTGTGAGTGCATGTTTGGGTGCGCGTAACGTGTGTTTGCATTCGCAAGTGTGCGCGAATGTCCATGGATCTGTACTTGTTAGATGCAGGTGAATATATTTACATGTTTTGGTCAAGAGATATGGGCAACTGTTTTGGTTGAATAAAAAAATTTGACAATGAATAAACATAGTTTAGGGAGACAATTTCACCTTGTTATACCTGCATTTCAAACAAAATTCAACAAGGAAAACTGTATCTTCATTGAGCAGAAGCTATTACTAAATTACACGATCACAATCACTACAAAATAAAAGGGACACGACTGCCAACGTACTCTTTAGAAATGAAACAACTGGGGACCATTCACTGTCCAAGCTGTCACTGGATGAATAACTACATTCTCAATGACTTCACAACACGACCAAACTGAACAGCTCACAATGACCATGGCCATGCAGAACTGGCCTTGCTCACGAAAGATTGGATCAGTAATGGGAACTGTGTGGATGGCATGGAGGTAGAGGTCAATTAAGAGATTGAAATCAATCCGTCGATCTGTCGGACGCACACGTACACAGGCCACGAGTGAACTTGAGGAATGTGAGGCCGGACTGTACAGGAGGTCACCAACAACACGAGCCTGAATGTGGTGAGTAACCAGTATGTACACCGAGCCCTGCGGTACATGACGTGGGTCATCGAACGAGATGCAAAACTGGGAGGGACATAGGGATGGACAGTCTTTTATGTACAGTATTTACACTAAGAGCCGTGGTCGGCATCACTTCTGAGCTCCCTCAGGAGCTGTAAGGGGTCCGTCTGTCCAAACGCAGGAAGAGAAATCTCTATCGAGTCCGGGCCCGGATAACTCTTTCGTCCACTTCCTTCCATCGACGCCGCCGTTCTCACTAATGAGGTCAGAACTGAATTGGATTACCTCCCTTTTCTTTCCTTTAAGGGTATAGAGGGAGGTAACTCTACTTTTCCCAAGGTTGAACAGATCACAGCCTTTCCATGCATAAGAAGAGTTGGGAGTCGATGACAACCAGGGCAGTCCGCGTTCTAACGTATTCAAGGGGATTGGGATGAGGCACCGCATCGTAACAGGATGCATACACATTTCATTCATGTCATCAACAACGGCATAGCACTATCAAGGTATTCTTAAAGAATGTTGCAGTTAACAAACTCTGAACTCGTGAATCATAAGACTTATTGTTTCTCAACACCATTCCAAAACTAAAATACTCATTTTGTCTTCTAATTCCTCATTGTAAATGTATAAAGGTGAACAAGGGCAAGATAATTTTTGTGTGGGAAAATTGCTGAAGTGCGGTTTCTAAACCAAACAAGCAACTTTTACCAAATTACATTGGAGGTAGGCTAGGTAGAATCTATGCGGGAATGCTATGTTTCTATAGCGATGTCTACGTGCATTCTGAGTATCAAAGCCATGCAAAAAATGTATGGCGGACTCCTGTTGCCACGCTCTAGAGTAATCATCCCAAGACAAGATCCGAAGGCATTGATGTCACCACAGTCAAGCAGCACGACCAAAAGCTCGTCCTCTGCAACAGTGAATACATAGACAGACAACCTATTTATCAACAGACGCAATAGACTGGTCGTCCAACTGTCGAAGAACTCACTCATTCGGATTAGACAGTTTGTGATTCTTACTTTTTCTTTAGACAAATGGACAACTGTGAGAGATTTCATTACACTGGAACAAACGTTCACCATAGTACACTTGTTCACATTCCAAAAACAAAAACAAAAAAATACAACCATTCCTTCTCTCAAGTTCAGCAAGGCACATTCGACAAGAAATTCCTTGTGTTCGACTGCACGGCATTGATTCTTCTCGTGTGACGAGCAGAAGTCCCCATTCTGTGTGAATAAATCTTCAGTGTGCACAGCTTTCTTCGCCCATGCATATTATGTACATGTGCATGTCAATGTAATTAATTTTACCCGGCAACCTTGGTACGTGAGGCTGCAGTGAGGGTAACTGTACGTACGTGCGCACGACTCTGCAGAGCAACTGTTGCAGGGCAAACCTAAATAATAATAAACACTAGGTATATTCATTGTCCAAAAACGTGTTGCTTGGACGTTGTGCTTGTGGTCACTCCTGCACGTCGCTGTTTTACTCTCTCGTGAAGAAACAAATATTTTGTGAACGTGTTTCTATTTGTTAGCTAGTGGAATACATTTTGTGTGGACATACTTGTTTCTTGTTTGACCTCGATTCATTCGTATGATTGCGCAGAAGTCGTCAACGAAGTAGCGCTTTGTGCAATTTGCTGTTTTTAAATTGTACGAAAAACCGCTGTGCACACGAAGAAAAGGGGCTCAAGTTTCGTGAAAGTCGAAGATTTTCCTACTTCTCTGTGTGGTTAGAGCAACTGAATCCTTGTCCTGGAGGACAACCTGACTACGTCCGTCGTGAATGTTGCCTTTGATCACTGGAGCGTCTCTCAAGTGAAAACACGTGTAAGGGGATGCTGGCACTAGTTGCTCATGTATGGAAACGGAACACAACAATAAACCACTCAATAACACATTCAGGGACTGTTCAGTAATTGAGCCTTTTCAGCGGAGTCAGTTTTTCACTGTATGAAATCGACTTTCACAACCTAATCTCATCCCTGGAATATCGGCACTCATCTCCATCTTCAGTCTGACGTAGTCGTAGTGGAGTACATGAAGTGACCGGCGTCTACTTTCGCTTTTTTTCTTTCTTCTTCAAATGCAGGGTTTCTGTTTTTGGACGTTTGCCGGTGCACATTCTCACGAGAACCACGAGTCTCATTCAGAAGAAAATGGGCGAGACTGCGATTTCCATTCAAAAGAAAATGGGTGAGTCTGCAGTCTTCAAGTCTTCTGAACATAAGTGCTGTGGCGTCGGAAGGTACGACTTTGCTCCTGGCCGGTTTCTCAAGGGAGAAGGACGTAAGGACCTGACCATCTTACTCTGACAAGATAATGCATGGTGTCTAGGGTAATGTCTGACTGTGTAAGTACATCGCTAACTACATTGCTTATGCTGAATGGCTCCAACGATCAACAACGGCCCCGGTAAGTTGTAGCCATTCGGTACGGTGACCAACGTTACTTCAATATTTTCCCATGAGAGTGCGGCAAATGCAAACGGTATGAAGAAAACGTATTTTGGCGATTGTAAATTTTGAAAGTGATAAGAAAAATCATCAAGGAAAGTGGAAGCCTATGAGTCTGGATATCTGACGTGAAAAGTACCCGAGTGATCATTGCCACGCAGTCTAAAAGTATCACTTCTTCGTCCCCTAAGTTGTATTGAATACTGACTCAGTGCGTTGGTTCGACGAGAAGGCTCTTATCAAAAGAGTGCATCGTCAAATATAGTCAATAATATAAAACGAAAAGAGTTGTGCATGCCTTCACTGTGGTGCCTTCCCGCGCACTGAGTCGTAAGTTTCCTTCTGAAAACCGGTACGCATTTTCAGTCTAAGTACCGAGGTTCTGCTTCTGCAACGGGAATTCCCGGCGACCACAACAGTGCAAAGTTTAAATCATCCAGCATCGCTCTTGTAAGTCCTTTAAAATATTTCTCCCCCGGGAAATCTCTTCTAGTGGAAACCAGTGTGGAAGTAGATACATAAGTCATCCATCCACACTTGTCCCTCAGCTTATCAGACACCGACCTGGTGTTTTCGGCGATTCCCCCCCCCCCCCCCCCCCCCCCCCCCCCCCGTTTCATGCTTCAACACCAATCGCACAGGCAAGCCTGCTGACGATGTCCTAACAAAGGTTCCTCCTCTCCAAAAAGTTGAGGCCTCAGATTTTCAACTAGTCTGATTTTCAACAGATGCATGTCTCACAGGGTTTCCTGTTGGCACTGTTTATGTGGTTCATGGTTTGCCCTATAGGAACGCGCTATTATATTTTTCATTGCCTCCTCTTGTTTGTTTTCACCGAGGCGAGTATGCGTGAATGGGAAGGTGTTTTTTTCTGGCTGTTTGGACACTACGCCAGAAGCTGTTGGGTGTTGTAATTTTCTGGGCGTCTAATGTTTGGTTGTGTCAAAACATCCGCAAGGCATGCACCTGCTGTTGCCGCAGGAATCGCTCCTGTTCCTTCAGCAGAAGACGCCTGCTGATCCACCTCAAGGCTATGTGCACGTCTCATCTATTCACTTGTTGAATACCACTAAATCTGACATGGACAAAGGTAGTAAAGTTCGTGAGATGCAGCACGGACTGCATTGAGGACAACATCTCTACGCCACCGCCTTGCAGTAGGAGCAGCCCGACACCGACCTACGTGTCAAACTAGTGATTAAACCTGTCGCCGCTGTCGTCTTTGGGCCAGGCTTGGTCTCACAGAACACTCGTGCCGAAAGCGTCCTCGGCAGTCGGGTCGCAGACCACCAGGGGGCGTGATAATGACGTCATAGTCGGTTTCCGAGAGCGCCTGGAGGCAGAGCTCCTGATGTCGAGGCTTTCACTGGCATGGTGGAAAGCGCTGCCGAGGGCTTTTGTGTCTGTGTCGGTAGGTCGGGCCGGATGGTAATGGACAGACATCTCGAGGGCCCTCTCCCGCCGTCTGTGGCCCCTGGGGGGGCTCCAGGCCGACTGGTCCACAACGAGTGGCCTGACCAGGCGAGATGGGGTGCTTGGTCGACCCCGGGTGGGTGGGCGCGGCAGGCGGGTGGGCGGCGGGCCGGATTTTCTCGGGGGGCCCTGTGGTCTGGGTTGGGACCTACCCGACCGTCCCGATGGGGCGAGGGGTTGGGGTAGTGGGGGTGGGGGGCTCGGCGGTTTACAGCTCGCTTGTGCCATGAAAGGACTGGTGCATGAGAAGGGGTCTGCGTCGTCTGGTGGGCGACCCTCTCCTCGCATCTCCTCCCTCGGCCCCCCTTCCTCCCTGGGCTCCACCCCCTCCAGCCCCTGCCATCCCCCCCATCCCTCCCCCACTCCCATCTCTACCCATCCCGTTGCCACAACTCCCTCCACCTCCGCCGCCGCCACCGCCACCGCCTCCCACCCATTCGCTGCTTTGAAAGCTATACTGCCTGGCGGCTATACTCTGGGCTATGGCGTTAGGAAGCATGTCCAGCTGGGTCTGAAAAATCCAACAGGTGTACATACTGAGAACTGACCTTGTGATATGCGCGCTGTTCAATGATAGATATTTGAAAATATTTCATGTCAGGGATGACATGAGACTTATTTCGGCTAATTGCAAATGAAACAGATGCAGAAAGATATAATGCTCATTTCCTCTGGTAGATTTACAGGTTTCATGAATCTGTGTTATGGAAATGAACCTTTACATTGTTGTGCTCTTTCCTGTATTATAAATCAAAAGACATGTAAATGTGACAGACCACTCGAGATCGCTTAGACATTACTATAAGAAATATTATATGAGCGCCCATTCTTCAATATAAGGAATTTATACTCCAGAACTTCTCCCTTCCAACCATCCATCTCTGTCTGCCAGCCTGTTTCTCTCTCTCTCTCTCTCTCTCTCTCT